>PVIR01027653.1:0-22688 GCA_004026965.1 Petromus typicus | reverse complement strand
CTGGGGTATACCACCATGAGCCTTTCTTGCATGTATATATATAGTAAATTCATACTAAAGCACACACACAGGACCTAGGGGAGTGGCTCGGTGGTAGAGCACTCGTTTAGCATGCACAAAGCCCTGGATTCAATCTTCAGCATAGGAAAAAATTGCAGACCTCAAGTTTGTAGACATGGGTGACTAGCCCAAAAGACAACGCATGCAAATTAGCAAAGAGCCTTCTTCCTCAGGACTCTTTGCTCTCTTTCTCTGGGGCATGTGTGATAATTGATACGTAGGGCACCGCTGGGAGGCTCACAAATTGCAGGCCTCATGTTTAGAGAAGCTGCCTACTTGGAGGCATCCCACACTGTGTGGAGCAGAGCCGAGCCCTGACAGGCCAGGACAAGAGCCATGTGCTGGGAGGGGCAGTGCACAGGGGGGGCTGGGTCCCCGGAAGAACCAGAGTGTTACTGCTCCAGGAAAGACAAGGTGGGAGGAGCAGTGCGGCCAGTGGGGCTGGAGTTGTACGGAAGAACATCTGGAGCTCACAGGAGAACTTCTAGCAGTGGGCGTGATGACGGCGCCATGCATGGGAGGAGCCACTGTCACTGTCACATGCAAGAAAGGCTCTCGGTGGTGTAGCCTGGCTTTTGGTATAACCTCGCTTCTGGTGTTGCCCAGCTTCCTGTGTAGCCTGGCTTCCAATGGAAGACTGGAAGCACGACATGAAAGATGCTGTCCAGCCCATTTTTCTATATTTTCTCTTTCCCAGGGCAGGAGAAGGTGCTGGCAGCCTTGGAGTCAGAATCTGGCCTTGCTGGCTGGTAGCTCCAGCTAAGGTGCCTGGACGCTCAGACTCGACCTGGAACCCAGGCTCTGCCACTGTGCCAGCCCCATTGCCTCCTACCCAAGCTTGGAACAATGAGCCAGGCCTGGATGCACTGTGTGTGACATGTGTGTGGTCGGATCCATCCCCTCTACACACCTTGCTTGGCCGCCTGCTGCTTCTGCTTCTCCTCCTCCAGAGTCTTTATCTTGGCTTCATGCTCATCAGCAAGGGCCTTCCACTCCTTGCGGTTGTTGGTGATTCCATCCAGCATGGGGGTTATCTCTTCATGGAAGCGGGAGAACTCCTGGGATGGGGAGGGAACCGAAGGACAGATCTGAGGCAGGGCCACCAGGCCCCGCTCACTCGGAGTGAGGGGAGCAACTGAGATGAGACGCTCGGACTGCGCACTGACCACTGTGGAGCCTTGCCCCTGCTGATCAGTATCTCCTGCCGCCCCTTCCTCCAGGAGAGGCAGAAGCCCTTTGCGTGGTGTTCTTACCCTCACAGCCCAGAGCCCTCCTGGCCTTTGCCATCTTGGGCCCCCGGCCCTCCGGGTCCCAGTTCCTGAGTGTCTGGCCCAGAGGCTCCTTGTCAACACTAAGTTCCTCCCTTTTGGGGGGCTCTGCCTGGCTGTCACTCCCTCGAGGAGGCCTCTTCTGAGCCCCTGGGTATAGTAAGTTCAGACCGAATGCTCTCCAAACCCTCTCTCCCTCCAATGATCCCCTTTGCTCCCCTCCACCAAAGCCTGGCCCCCTGGAGAAGCAGAGACACTGACGTATCTCCTGGGGCTGCCCAGCCCTTGCCCCATGTCTGGGACACAAAGACCCACAGTAAATATTAGTGAAGTCAGGAGGGTGAGATGACTAAGAGTTCTCACACCTATAGGGACTAAACACTGCATATTACAGCAGGAGAAGCAGTCTATCTTGTTGGTCTTCAAAGGCTCCTGGAGGTGGGAACACAAATTTTGCCCCTGGCAGGTCTGTAAGTGAGACTGCAGTGCAGAGGGCTGTGCAGACTGGTCTGCAGTGAGGTCCCACAGCCCTATTCCATCTGGAGTCACCGTGTTCAGTGCTCCCTGAGCTGGGATCTAGGCTCTGTCTCAAGTGGTGTGATCCTGGCAGGGGTCACTTACAGCCAGCAGGGAGGAGGAAACAGTACTGGTCCAAGGGTGGCAGCACTGAGCCAGACCCACCCATATGGCATTGCTGCGGGGCGGGTGCGAGGGCTCTGCCCAGGACCAAGGGGCCTCCCTCAGTGTGCAGCGTCCTCCAGAGCACCCCCTTGTTCCAGACAAATCGCAGCACCTGCTACATTGAGAGCACCGGACGGGGCAGGGGTCCCGCCCCTCATCCCGCCCCTCATCCCGCCCCTCATCCCGCCTTGTGCCTGGGCCCAGTGACATTGCCCTATGATTTCTCACTCCTAACTTCTGTCTCCTTGTGTATAATACAGGCAAAATAAAAGTTAAAAGGGGGAAGTAGATAGTGGAGATGGACTTGGAAGCAAAGGATTTAAACAAGAACTCGGAGAGTCCAAACTATCTTTCCAGTGGTGCTGGCCTTTCACATTTCCACAGCTGTGGAAGTTAGGACGGCACCCGGCTGCAGTATCACGCGCCTCTGGCCTGAGATCATTTGCTCCACAACTACTTAGTGAGCAGCTAGGACGCCGCAGCCCAGGAGGCTGTCACCAGCACCCACAGGGCTGTCCTGAGGGTCAGCACCGCAGGAGATGGAACACACATGCTTCATAATAATGACCCTGGTCCCTGTCAGGAATTATCCGGTCTTTGGGAACCCAGCTTATCAAAGCATCAGTCTGAGTCTGAGGAAGCAAGGGCCTACCTTGTAGACAAAGGTGCAGACAAAGTCAATGAAGCCGACTTGTAGTTTTGGGAGCTCGTCTGCCTTGTTTCTGTCCATCATGGGCTGTTGGGGAGGAAGAGACACTTGTGCTGAGCACTGAGAATCATCCTGTCTACAGAGGGCTCGTTGGCACAAACACTCATCCACCCGGGGCCTCCGTTGAGAAGTCTACAAAGGAGCTATGAAACTGTAGCCCTAAGTGATCCTCAGGGCTGAGGTTAAGGGGACCTGGTTCAAGCTCCCCTATACTCACGATGGGGTTCTGCTGCAGCACCATGCGTTCCAAGTCACCTTGCTCCCAGAATTCAGCTGCCACCAGCAGAGCCACCTGCAACAGACAGACCCTGCCTCACACACACGCACGCACACATGCATGCATGCACGCACACACACACACACATACACACACACACACACACACATGCACAAGTCTGGTGCAACCCTCTTACCCCACTCCTGCCCTACCTGTGCTTCCAGCTCTGCCCCTGCCCTGCTATCCAATTGTTATCAGTGGACAGACAGGAATGTGATCCCCACTTCTCAGCACAGGAAGACAGGGCGCACGTGGGCTGACTGTCCGGGCCCCTTTATTGCCATCCGCAGCCAAACCCCATGAGGGTCCTCACCTTGCTCTGCACCTCCCAGGGCTTGGTGATGGCCGAGAGGTCACAGGCTGTCATCATCATGGCCCTGGACACAAGGACACTCGTCAGCCAAGGCCGTCCACAGCCGCACTTGAGTTAACCCCACTTTACCCCATCTCTGCCCCTCTAGCAGGTGACCACTCCCATCACAAGAAAAGCACTTTTCCTTCAGTGCAGCAAGGGTTTGAAATCAGATTTAAGTTCTGTCTCTTTCAGTTTCAGAGGTTTGATATGAAGTAAGTAAGCTGAGCTCTCTACGCCTCTGTTTCCCCATCGGTAATGGTGACAACACTTTCCTTGTGGAGCAGGTATAAGGTTAGACAAGATGATGGGAAAATCTTCGTGTTTGTATTGCGTATGAAGCAGTATATGGCTTTTAGTTCACTTAAATCTAAGCCGTTTCCAAACCCTCTTTCTCTTGTCTAGTGTAGACAAGTAGACAAGTGTAGCGTCTCTGTTCTTCAAGTCTCTCTTCTCACTCCTCCTGCCCCAGGATCAGGGCCTTTTGGGACTGTTTTCCTGAGTTGCTCCCACCATGCACCTCAAATTCCACAGAGGAGCTGTTTGTCTGTCTGGAGGGCCATGGGCACCTCCTCAAGAATCACCGTGTCCTCTGCTGGAGGCGACAGGCTGTTGAAAGTCACCGTGTAAAAGGCAGCGTGAGCCGCAACGTCAGGAGGCCACGTGTGACAGACAGTGGGAGGTGGAGGAAGCAAGATGATTCAGAAGTAAACTCGCACTGGGAAGGCCCGCCTGGAATCCATCCCTGCACCTCGGGGTACAGGATAAAGTAGAGGAAGGGAGGGGATAAAGCACTACAGTGAACGGAGAGGAGAGACCGGAGCAGGGTTTGGGAAGGTGCCGCAGTGAAGGCGCCTGGACACGCCGTGTGGGCATCAGGGTCCACGCCAGGAGATGCACATGGAGCCCCACAGCAGAGCAGAACAGAGATTCGGAACGAGTGCCTCCTGCTCAGCGCTGGGTCACAGGTGTGGGAAGGGGCCAGGAAAGGAGCGAGGGAGAGGAGGCAAAGACGCCGCCATCTTGGCTGCACTGCATGACGCCTGCCTAGAAACGGGACCAGCCTGACTGGGGAGGCCCACGGGGCCTGGGGCTCGTATCTAACTTGTTACGAAGCTGTTTTCACAATCAGCTCTATCATGCAATTTTGTACATAAGCTCTGTGAGGCTGTAAGAGTCGCTTATAAAACACTAACCAACTTGACTAAAATAGGACACATATTTCCAATGGTGTCTCGTGCTTACTGTTGAGTGTTGTGAACCTGAGAGGCTATAAACCAGACTAAGCAAACACTGGCTTAGCTATGCATAAAGGAGTCATTCACTTCCTGCCACCTGTCACCAGCCACACCTTAGGTCCACGGGATGTTTGCTGTCCATTAAGGCAGGGATCACAGGAGAAGCACGCCCAAAGTTTGCTGAAACACAAGCATTTTACTGATGCAGAGATTTGGCGTGAGGCTAGAACGATGGGGGAGGGCAGCAGCAAAGTCAGTGGGAAGTCGCTGTCCTAAAGATGAGGCCCTGTGTTAACTTCAGCATCGTCGCCAGATGTGGGCTGGGTCCTGGGACCGCGCTGGGAATGAGGTGTCCAGCGAGGCCTGCAGGGAGCTCACAGTTGCTCAAAGAACTCAGAGAAAAAGTTCAAAGGCTCAGCACTTAGCTCAGGGGACACCTAGGAAGTGACCACAGAGTAGGGCTTTGAGGGGTACACAGGAGCTCTCTGGTATGGCTTGAACATCTGTGCCCTTGCCCTCCGTGGATGCCAAACCCTCAAGCCTCCGTGGGACGGTAGCAGGACTCGGGGCCTTTGGTGCAGAATTAGTTTTTGATGAAGCCCTGAGGGTAGAACCTCATAGCTGGACAGGCGCTGGGAAGTCAAAACCTCTGAGCCTCCCCTCCTGCCTTGTGAGTCCGGCCAGAAGATGAATACCCCAAGCCAGGAAGATGCCCTCATCACACACGGACGCAGTTCCGACCTGGCTGTCAGCCTCCAGAACAGTGAGAGGTAAATATCTGTGGTCACTTTTAGAGCTATTCAGCCAAGTCACTCCCAGAAGGGGCCAGGAGCAAGGGACCATGGAAGCTTCTCATCCGCTTTCCTCCTCCTTCCTGGACCCCTCTCTGGCTTGTAGAGAGATCCAAGTAATTCTAGAATGTTTCTCTTTCTTACAATGTTCCCTTCCAACATAGCTACCTGGAGCTGCACTGCCTGCCTAGGTGTAAGGCTTCAGCCCCCCAAGGCTGCCTCACTGGCAGGACAGGCTGCAGGTGTGTACCCAGGCACCCAGGGTCTATCTCATTTCTTCACCAAACCTCGGAGAGGCCCCACAAACTTCCGCTCCAGCTTCAGTAATTTGCTGGATCAACTCATAAAACTCAGGGAAACACTTTTATGTTTACCAGATTATTATAAAGGATACAGTGAAGGAACAGCCTAGTGAAAAATATGCATAGAAGACGGGCGTGTGGAGGGCTTCTACACCTGCTCCAGACACACAGCCTTCCAGCACCTTGCTGTCTGTGCACTGCAGCCCAGAAGCCTCTGAACCCTGTTTAGAGGTTTTTATGGAAGATTTACCACACAGGCATGATTGATTGGATCACTCAGCACGGGTGATTAACTCAATCTCCAGCCCTTTCTTCCTGCCTAGAGGTTAGAGGTGGAGCTGAAAGCGTCACACTGCTGAGTAAGGCCTGGTCTTTTTGGTGACCAAACCCCATCCAGAGGCTCTCTGAGGTCCTTCTGAGAATGACTTTATTGGAACAAAAGACAGTTCTATCACTCAGGAAATTCCAAGGGTCTTAAGAGTTCTGTGTGAGGAATTGGAACAAAGACCAAGCATATATCTTATGAGACGGGCACCAGCTGACCAGGCAGTGTGGCAAAGCACTCCACCTACCCTGGGCTCGGTCCCTTATGGTAGATCTCATCATCATCCTCGCTGAGCATCGAGGAAACTGAGGCACAGCCAGGTGATATGCCCTGCTCAAGGTCATACCACCATTAGGGCAAGAGTCAAAGCTGGGCCAGGGTCCCCGGCAGCAGAGCCCCAGGTGTGAACCGCTTTAGTCTATCCAGGAGAGAAGCAGTTTTTAATCATACAACTGGTAGGCTAAGCAACAGGCCTCAAATTGCTTTTAGCAATATTCTCATCCAGGGGAGAATTTTGACTCTAACAGGACATTTGACAATATCCAAAGGCATTTTTGGGAAGAAGGGCTGCCTCTGGTTTCTAGTAGGTAGAGACCAGCAATAATGCTAAGCATCCTACAGTGCCCACAGGTTCAGCCATCCAAAATAAAGACCCCAAATGTCAACAGTGCCAAGGTTAAGAAACCCTGCTTTAATGGCCTACACCCATTTTTCATTGAGGATCGAATGGAAGCATTTTGAAAATGCTTACCTTCTTGTGCATTTTAAACTCTTTCATCATAGATTTAAGTATTTGCAAAGGATCTAACTTCTAGCATATTATAAATTTTGACAATTTAAAATAAAACTCTTTAAATCCGAAAGAATCTAAAAAGCAAAAGCAATTGGATGCCATCATCCTGTCATTCATGATATTTTAAAAAAAACTGAACAAGCTTTTCTCTTTAAACTTATTTTTCTTTTTTTTTTTTTTCAGGTTTTTGGAGACAGGGTCTCGCATTGTGGTTCAGAAACTCACATCACAATCCTCCTGCCTCTGCCTCCCGAGTGCTGGGATTACAGGCGTGAGCCACCACGCCCAGCACTGTGGTATGTGGTACTGGTTGCTGCTGGGTGTGAGTCTCCATGCCCAGTATTGTTATATGGTTACCGGGGAATCGAACCCGGGTCCTTGCGCTTGCGAGACAGGTGCCAGAACCACTGAGCTAACTCCCCGGCCCTTTAAACTTATTTTTCAACTTGATTTTCCCAGAAAAATTTAACCTAATATTGTGTGTACATATACATATACATAGATAGTTAGAGATACATGTGTATGTTTGGAAGCCCTCACTCATCACTCTTCAGGCTGCCTGCAACAAAGTGTGCTCATTAATTAAAATTATATAATTAAGTTTTTCTTCTTGACCATAAGCCTCCAGGTGTTGAAAATGTTTTTTGGATTAAATTACTATACAGTTAACCAAAATGTAATGGCTATTTTTATAAATGATTATTAAACTCTCAAAGTAATTTGATTTGGGGAATCCCCCCATCTGTCTCCTTCTCCATCTCTGTCTCTCTCTGTTTTGCTAAGTAGATCGGGTTACCCTTGAACTTGAGATCCTCCTGCATCAGCCAAGTGTTGAGACGGGTATTATTTTAAAAATCAGTTAATGAGGGCCAGGGATTTAGCTCAGTGGTTCCGGCACCTGTCTTGCAAACTCAAGGACCCGGGTTCGATCCGGTAACCACATACCTACACGGGGTGTGGAGACTCATGCCCAGCAGCAACCAGTACCACCTATCACAGTGCCGGGCGTGGTGGTTCACGCCTGTAATCCCAGCACTCGGGAGGCAGAGACAGGAGGATTGCTGTGATGAGTTTGAGGCTGAGCTCAGGGCCAGCCTGAACTACAAGTGAGACCCTGTCTCAAAAAATCTAAAAAAAATTTTTTTTAAATCAGTTAATGAAAAAAAAAATATATATATATACATTATTGCTAGACTATATTTAACCGCCTTTTCATTTTTTATAAATCCAAGTACTTAAAAACCATGGAAAATGAAATTTAGTTATAATGTCACTCAATTTTTTGAATTTTTCCAAGCTGTTAGAAATTGTTCTGTAATCATTATGTGAAATGATCTATCAGCTGACAGTTTGATTAGATTCTCCTGACATTTTGCTAAAGCAAACATTAGAAGCTTTCACTTTCGGAAACACAGCATAAAGGTTTAACCAAGACTTGTCACATGACAATTAATTACATCTCTGACATTTTCTTACCACCACTTATGTTAATCCCAGATACTGAGCTTGAGTTGTGTAAATTGAAACATTAATTTGCATATATGTATTTCCAGTGTTATTTTTATAAATATTTTATGTTATATTGAGTTTTGATTATGTTTCCATCAGAACTCTGAAGCTGCAGATTTAACCCATCTAATTTACAGAAATGTTGCCATACAGCTTCGGGGGAAATGCCAGACTTTCTCTGTCAACTAGGCAGCCAACTTGCTTCTGTCAGAAAATGATCTCACTTTATCTTTCAAATCAAATAAGTATATTAGAAAGAATCTCAATGACACCAACTTATCTTTTATTTTTCTTTCTTATTATTATCTTTCATTTTTAATTCTAAGAAAGGTAGAGGTGGATGGACAAGTATATAGGTAGATTGGATAGACAGAAAGACTCCCTGACAGACAGACAGATAGACAGGGGTTTGGTTTAGATCACAAATGTCCCCCAAAGCTCATGAGATGATGGCTACAGCACTGTGAGGAAGTGACAAAGGAGGTGTAGGTGGGTGGAAGTTAGGTCAGGGAGGCTGTGCTCTTTGAAGGGAATGCTGGCCCTGGCCTCTCTGCTTCTCTCTTTGCTTCTGGCTATCAAGGTGAAGAGACCTCCCCTGCCATGCAGTCCTGTGACACACTGTGCTAGCACAGGCCTGAAGCCACAGGCCAACAACCCCAGGGAAAACTCTGAAACTGTGCACTGGAGAAAACCTGATTACTTCAGGTATCTGGTCACAGTACCAGCAGAGCTGACCATCACAGACTAGACTAGATGGGATGGATGGATGGATGGATTGATGAATGGATGGAGATAGGTAGAAACGCACAAAATTACTGCATATTACTAATGTGGCTTTAAATGTCAGGGTCCTTGGACAGTGACACATTCTATGAAAGAAGTATGATCGTTAAGTGAAAAACGGCTTTTGTCCTCCCAAACTTCTGTACATGCCAAAATAAAACTCTCCATTCTAATGCCTTCTTTTGTTTTCAGAAAACTATCCATGTGTGTTTGTGTGTGTGTGTATGTGTGTGTGTAATAGAAAAGAAACATATTTGATCCCAGCTCCTTGCACAGAGTGCCTAAAAACCATGGAGTTTCGGAGTGAAAGGAGTGTCTTCTGTTATACAGAAGGGGGTCATTTTGATCACACCTGAGTCCATCCCTCACCCCTGTGAGGCAGAGGTCCCTGGAGGCCCTTGAGCTGGGGCTGGTCAGCAGGCAGCCTGGGTGACTCTCGGCTTGGAACTTCTGGACCTACTCACCCTCCTCTGGGGAGGGAGCACTGGCTAGAGACAGCGCTCCACGAGGCACAGCAGGCTGTGACAGCCCAGGGCGACTACACGACCATGTGCCCAGACCAGGGTGCATCTCAGGCCTCAGCCTGCGGAGCTCTCATGGACTGTCTGTAACCTTTATCATCTCCTTTATAATGAACCGGTGAAGGTAAGCTAAATGTTTTCCTGAGTTTTGTGGGACATTTTGGCAAATTCTCAAACTTGAGGAGTCTTGGAAATCCCATTTGCTTTCTTTCTTTCTTACTCATTTTACCTTTTATAAGATGTCATTTATTTACAAAATCTGTGTGACACCCTTCTGCATGAAAGCACTTGACTTCTCTAATCGGGGGCCCTGGGGATCTTTAAGTCATCTTTTATCTTATTTGTGAAAACCAGTGGCTGCCTTTGTACCTACTCTTTAGTGCACACTGGGGAAAATTACCTGGCCGGGAAAAGCTGAAGCATGGACTACAGGGACATTTGCTGTTCTGACAGCACAACTCCAGTCTTCTGTAAAATCTGGCCCAGTTTACACAGCGCCATCATTGGGAAGTCTGTCTCTCTCTCCGTGGTCGAGCCACACAGAGGTTGAGACGCTTTCATTGTTAACAAGAGGGAGTGTGTGATAACGGTGTCTCCTTTTAGCTCTACTTTCCCCTTCTCTCATCATGAGTCAAATCATCCTTTTTCCATTATTTACATCCTTGTGATTCTTCCCCTGGGAAATATCGGTCCACTCCTTGCACCCATTTTATGTTAGGCTAGTCTTTCTCTTGGACTGCATTCACCCTCAGTGAAGAAATTGGCTCTTTTTCTATCAAAAGTGTTGTAAAAATTTTTCTCAGCCTATCACTTTTATTCTGACTTTGGCTTTGAATTTTTGTGTGTGATATAGAAATTCCAATTTTTTGTAGCCAAGGTCACCAATTTCTATAATTTACAAATGTAAAGTCATACTTAGAAAAATTTATGTGAAATTATTACTTTTAATTGCCCCTATTATTTAAAAATTTTTGATCCATCTGGAATTTACTTTGGTATACAACATGAGACAAGGCCACTCTTTTGTCCCAATATCATTAATGAACTTCAGACTTTACCCATTCATTTAAAATCTACTCTCACACGTATGTAGTGCTTCAAGTCTGTCCCATTGGCTCAGCCTAAGGTTGAGCTGCTTCATTGCTCTTTTATTTCACAATTTTCTGGCTATTCTTGCATACTTACTTATCATAGTAATTTTGGAACTTCCTAATTCTTTCCAAAATACAGTGATTTTTGTCATATTTACTTCAATGAATAGATAATTTTGGAGAGGAGATAACTTTCCAATCTTAAGCCCGCCCTCAACACAGAACAGTGTGTTCTCTCTGCCCCTGTAATTCTTCTGCTGTGCCCTGGGGCAGCTCCTAGTCTGCCTGGGGGCAGCCACAGCCTAAGTACACTCGCCGGCCCAGTGGATACCGGGTGCACCACACCCAGGATCGGGCCTGGCTGAGGGAGAAGCCACTTGCTCTTTGTCCCCTTCACTGTCCCAGGGGGGCCTCTTCCAGCTCGCAGAGCTTTGGAATTCCTGAGACTTGGTGACACCTCCTTTCCACAGAAGTATCTCGCAATGAACAGCCTGATGCTTTCTTCAGGTCCTGCTCAGGCCTCCTTTCCACGGCTTAGGACCCATCATAGAGAAGCAGGACCATTTGGCACAGACCAAACACAGCAGATCCCCAAGTTATAATTGGTTAACGTACAAACAACTTGGGTGTCGGTTGGAATTTTAGTTTTAATTTATGACCAAGGTCTCGAGTTAGGACCCGAATGCTGGCCGCTTGTGCTACCAGATGGTCTCAGATACAGATCAATCCTTGAGGAATTCTGGAAAAAAATGTTACAATATCCTTTCCTGTGTGGGGTTAATTGAGAAACCCCGGGTCAATGTCTCTAAGAACACTGAGCTCTGCCTGTATCCAGGAGACTTTGAAGGCCGTGTAGAAGTGCCTCAGCATTTCATGGGCCAACTTGAGATATAACCGGCCCTCACGGATGAATTGAGTTCACAAGTCAAGGGTCCAGGTATCGACAAAAGGCCTCAAACGTACACACTTCCCCTGTCACTGACTGAGTTGAATCATGGTAATTCACTCAGAGCACTAAGGGCAACTATTTGTCATCCCACTTAGATTTCAAACCTGTTCCTGATTCCATCGCCAGTTACGCATACTATAAACTTCGCATGAAACAGAAAGCTAATTGGTGAATAACACAAGTAACACAGCAGTGCACTGTCATGTAAAGGAACAGCTGGGACTCAAGCCCGGAGCCTCATGCCCATCGAGCCCTCTGTCTCCGTGCCACACCCTCGCTCCGCGCCTCCGTGTTGAGTGATATGCAGCCATCACTCACGTCTTCATTGCTTTCAGTTTTACCAAAATGTGAAAGTTATATGACTTTGCCACCTAAATCTTAGATTTTATAATCAATAGACTTCATATATTTTTTCTGCGTAGAGAAATAAAAATACATTGTCTTATGTTTACATAAAGATCAAACATGTATCATAATGTGTGCCATGCAATTTGGGCAGAACTTCCTCTTTTTCCTATGTGGATGATGCCCAGAGGGCCAGCATGTCAGGGCTGTGCTGGGATAGCCAGGCCTACAAGTAGCCTCCCACCTCATGGCCTGGCTAATAAGGATCAAAACTTAACCCCGTCTCAACTCACATAACGATTTCCTTCCTCGTCTGCTCCAGCATCATGTACTGCGTCCACTCCTGTGCGTTCTCGTACGTCTTTGACTGATCCACGATCTTCTGGAACATCGCCCTCTTCCTACAGAACACACAAGTTTGTCAAAGGAAGCATGTCTGGGCTGCTGATATGGGCTGGTTCAGATGGGGGCTTACTAAATTTACACTTAAAAGAACTTTAGCTGGAGAGTGAAGACCTGGATTCTACCCCAGAGTCTGCCTCTGATTTGTAATCTGACTTTAGCCAATCTCTTCCCTGGGTCTCAGTTTCCCCACCTGTAGAATGGGAATAATCTAACTCTTAGAGTTGTAGGGTTGGGCTCGGCTCACAAGAAACATCAGTTAGTACTGTTTCTTGTTATTATAATCATGTTCTCATTACAATGAGAATACCAACTTGAAATACAGAGCAAGGTCAGTGGCAATGATCGCGATGTCCATCATGTGGATTGCATGCTCGTGCTGCCGGCGGTTGAGGTTCTGAAAGATATTCAGGCCCTAAGGGGGAAATCCAGAGGAGCCACATGAGAAACAAGGCTGGTGGCAGAGTCATCCACTCCCAGTAGCCACCCTAGAAGAGGGGAGAGCGGTAGCCGGCCGAAAGACAGGAGGCCGAGGACACTCGAGCCTCTTGAGAGGCAGGATCCTGATAGGGCTCGCAAGGCCAGCGCAGGGATTCTCATCCTACCTCATCTCTCAGCAGGGTTTTGCCAAACTCCAAGTGGTGTCTTTCCAAGATGGAAGAGCCGTGGAGCTTAGCCAGTGGGTTCTGGGATCTGAATGGGAGACAGGATCAGTATGGAATGGCTTAAGGTCGAAGTCATCCAGTCCTGCCACTTTCTGATTCTGCAGCAGAGAAACTGAAGTCTAGGAAGGAGAAAGCTCTGCGAGGCCACACGGGGAGACAATGGAAAATGAAGACGACGTCAAGTCTCCTGCCTGTGTCTTTGGCTTTCCCTCCACTAGTGATTCTGGGCATAAGACTCCTTAGAGAATCTAAATTACCTCCAGAAAAAGGTGCAGTTTTGGAGATTTCTGGATCCCCTGTAGTCACTGAATTCCCACAAGCAGTGAGTTTGTTCCCTTTTTCATTTAATAACTGTCCCTGAGCACCGTGCTTAGTGCTCGGATTTCTGCAGTGTAAAACAGAAACGCTCTCTAGTCTTCGTGCCGTCTGGAGGTGTCGAGAAGACCGAGGGGAGAGTGAATTCTAGTGCTCAAAAGTGGCTTTCAGGCTGTTGGCCTTGAACAAATTCTCAGTTTCTTCGGCTGTCAGATGGGGAGAGCTGGTCCCTGTTTCACTCAGCCGGCAGGACGACCGTGAGGGTCCCAGGAGCTCCTAACCCGGGGCTGTGCTGCACAGGCTGACTCCACACCAGCTCTGTGAGGACAGGCCTGCCTGCCTACTCCTCGTGGTAACTTCTGTCACCAGCACAGAGCCTAGCACCCCCTGTGGGCGGCACCACAAACACGGTGACTGTTACCAGTTTACTGACAGCCTGGCTCATGTTAACCCATCAGGTAGGGCAGGAAAGGAGAGACTGAGGAGTTTAGTGTAGTAGTTTCCTATTGCTGCTACAGCAAACTGCCATAGACGGAATGGCTGAAAATAATGAGTTATCTTACAGATCTGGAGCTGAGAGTCAGGAGCCTGGGGGCTGCCTACCTCCTGGAGGCTTCAAGGGAGTCGGTTTTCTTGCCTTTTCCAGCTTCTGGAGGCCACTTGCTTCGCTTGCCTATAGCCACCCCCTCTAACTTCCGATCCAGAAGGGCCTCATTTTCTCTCCTCTGTGACTTCCTGCTTCCTTCTTACAAGAACCTTCAGGCCACCTGCGGCCCACTTGGGACATCCCTGCATCCCAGACTCTTCAGTTACATTCCCTTCGGAATTTAAGACAATATATTCCAGGAGGCACTTTCTGAAAGTCTTTTTCTATCTTCCATAGGACTTGACCCAGTTCTAAGGGCAGGAAGAAGCAGGAAGCTGGGCACAGAGGGGCTGCTCCTGGCCAGGTCGATGTGGGACCTACAGACCTGGGCAGTGTCCTGGGAGAAGGGGGAGGGGAGCTAACTCACTTCATCTGGTAGAGGTTGTTGGTGCCTCTGTGGTCAATGTCATGGCAGAAGGCAGCCGTGACCATGGCCAAGGCCTCTAGGTCAGTGAAGTATCGCTTTAGCTTTCCCGTCTGCAAAGACAACCAGAGGGGGCCGGGGAGTTAGCTCAGTGGTTCTGGCGCCTGTCTTGCAAGCGCAAGGGCCCGGGTTCGATTCCCCGGTAACCACATAACAATACTGGGCGTGGAGACTCACCCCCAGCAGCAACCAGTGCCACATACCACAGTGCCGGGCGTGGTGGCTCACGCCTATAATCCCAGCACTCGGGAGGCAGAGGCAGGAGAATTGTGATGTGAGTTGGAGGCTGAGCTCAGGGCCAGCCTGAACCACAAAGCGAGACCCTGTCTCAAAAAAACCTAAAAAAAAAAAAAAAAAAAAAAAAAAAGACAACCAGAGGTACAAGTCACGCGGGCTTTGGGGAGACTGGAAGCAGGGCTGAGCGGGCCTGGAGGGAAGAGCTCCGGACCTCGGTCTAATCTTGCTCAGTCCCTGGCTCCACAGGGTGACCAGAGATCTGCCCAGGTGAGGGCTTTCCAGGAAGTGGGATTTCCAGTACTAGCCCAGGGACAGTTCTAGGCATACAGGGCAACTGGCTGCCCTCTTCCTGAGTGACCTTAGCCAGAATCATGACCTCTGGCCTCAGTGTTTGGTCCTCACACTGCAGGTGGAAGGTGTTGGACTAGACAATCTTTGAAAAACTTGCAGCCAACAGGTGTCAAGATTTGGAAAGTTTTGAACATGAGCAGATGGTGAGCAAACCTTCTCAACTTGGTCTAGCTATTTAGGCACATCCCAGAGGGACCTTTCCCTGGGATTTCCTCACATTTTCAACCCTTGTTGATGTTGGTATTGGAACAAAGGGTGGAGAAGAGCTATGGAGTCCTCATGCTGACCTAAGAAATAAACTAAATCTAAGTGTAGTCCTCGCTACCTTCCAGTGACCTGGCCGGAATTCTAGCCTCCAGTCACCAGCACTTGCTCTGGCCTCTAGGGAAAACCATGGAGCAAGGAACCCAGGCAGTTAAGAGGCTTTTGTCATCTATTTCGGGGGGAAAGACTTTGCAATGAGAGATTGGGGTTGTGAACTCTGAGCCAAAAATACTGACACAAATGCACAAAGACATGTCCACCCAAGAATACTGTAGCACTGTTTGATGAATGAAACATTGAAAATCCCTTCTACATCCAATAGTAGAGTTCTGGGTAAAGAAATTATTGTCTGTTAAACAATAGAATACAATCATGTATCTGTGTTTGTGTGTTCTGCATTTGTGAATTCAACCATGAGTCAAAAAAATTTTAATTGCAACTGTAATGAACATCACAGACTTTTTTCTTGTTATTTCCTACATTGTATGGTATAACAACTATTATATAAAATTTCCATTGTATTAAGTAGGCACGTAACCTAGAGATGGTTTAAAGTGTGCAGGAGGCTGAGCAAAGGTTACATACAAATACTGGGTATTTGGAAACTGGACACCCACAGAACTGGCAGGTGTTCCAGAGGGAAGGAAAACAAAAGCATTCTTTCAGTCCACAGGGCAGGAAATTCCAGAATAAATTCCAAGGGATGACTGTACTATGCAGTCACAAAATTGTAACAGGGATGAACTTTGAAGACAGGTTAAGTAAAATAAGTCAGAAACAAAACCCAAATACCGTATGACTCCATTTGCATGAGGTGCCTAAAAGTGGCCAGATTCATAGGGTGAGGAAATAGAGTAGCGCTTACAGGACTGGGGCTAGGAAGAATTGGGGTTACTATTCAATGGGAACAGAATTTTTGTTTGAAATGATTAAAAAATTCTAGAGATGGACAGTGGTGAAGGTTGTAAACATTGTGAATGCACTGAAATGCACTGAACTGTACATCTAAATATACTTAAGGTGGTAAATTTTGTTTTATATATAACATATAAACACAGATAAATGTATAAAAATGTTTTATAGTGTGCATATAAAAAGAAATAGTGTGATTGATATATTAATATATATAAAAGAAAGTGATAATCTGTATTTTCAACTGAAAAACCCCCTATTACAAAATATTATTCTTTCAGTCATAGACACAAAAAGTGATATGTATGTTTCTGGTGGGAGAAGTGTGTATAAAAAGAAAATTTGGGGGACAAGGATCTGGCTCAGTGGTTCTGGCTCCTGCCTTGCAAGTGCAAGGTCCCCCTCCCTGGTAACCACATATCACAGTGCCGGGCGCGGTAGCTCACACCTGTAATTCCAGCACTCAGGAGGCAGAAGCAGGAGGATTGCTGTAATTCAAAGCTGAGCTCAAGACCAGCCTGAACTACAAAGTGAGACCCTGTCTCAAAAAACTAAACAACAACAACAACAACAACAAATTTGGAAGGACTTGTGCCATGATTATCTCTGAACACTGAAAACCAGTTTGGGGTTGGGTAAACTGCAGCTTCCTTTCACTTGTTATGTGATGCTCTTCCTTATTGTTAGAATTCTTCATTCAGGGATCACTTTTGAAGTTCTTAAAAGGCAGCAAGTAAACAATGATGCTGTTGCTGCCGTGGAATCTGCGTTGCTCCACCCCACCCACATCTGCCCCGACCTACCACCAGCAAGGAGAACATGGTCTGGCCCACGTTGAAGCCGTGCCGCCAGTTGTGGTAGGTGATCCTGCGGTAACCCTTGCTCAGGGAGTACATGAACCGCACCAGAGCCTGCAAACACACGCATGCCAGTGAGACCGCGCGTCTGCTCAGGGCCCAGAGCCCAGCCTGCACCTAGGCTATGAGGTGGGACTAGCCATAGGTCTAGAAATGTCACCCAGGCATTCTGCCCACTGTTCAGTGTTGTCAGGAGCACTGACAACCTGAACCACTGGTTGAACTCCCTCAGGGTTCCCAGACTGTGCCCTACAGCCACTTCGGGGTAAAGCTAGCAGGCGCTCCCATTCCACTCCTATCCCTTTAGACCCACAGCCTACATTCCAGGAAACCTGCAGGACAAGGGCCCTGTGTAAGTGGAACATTCCTACTGACTCCACTGTCCATTGATTCACAGGCTTGAGCCTCAGCGCCTCAGAGCCCACTGCGAGGAGAGGAGAAGCCGCAGCAGCTCTGCAGCTGCCAGACGCCGTGAGGACTCAGCTGTGCAGCATGGCCGTGCTTTACATCCCAAGGGGTGAGCGTGCGCCCTTTCAGGGGAGTGTGCAGACTGAGTTAAGGAAAAGAAAGAGGGAAATCCAAGTGTTTGTTTGCCCTCACCTCTTGTGGAATGTGAAATTTGTCCACCACTTTGAGTTCATAATACATCTGTATCCCACATTTCACCAGCTCCAGTTCTGTGAGGGGCAGGTCGCTGAAGTGGAATTTATTAATTTCGTATTTCTCTGTGTCTGGAAGCTCACCTTGCTGTATAAGGAATGGGGTCAGGTGAGGAGGCAACATGAAGTGCTCTGGCTCCCCAAACCACCACCAGTTCCGCCCTTCCCAGGTCTGCTGGGAGGAGACGAGCAGAGTGTGGGGTGCGTGCTTTAAAGAGATACCCACACGCTTCTGAGCACCCCATGCAACTAACCCGCCAGGACCAGTGTCGCTCACCAGGATCTCAGCCAGCTCCTCCTCCTCGCATTCCCATGGCTCCTTCCCATACACCTCTCTGGTTTTCTGCCGCGGCCGGAAGTAGTGAGAAAAAGAAATAGGTTACCTCATTGTAAGGTCAAATATACCAGCACTTTGCCATCTTCATTTCTACTTTTCTCCTTCCTCTAAAATCCTGAGAATAAAACTGCCCACTGAGAGAGGCGGACATTAAACGTTCACTGATCAGCAGATTCAAAGTCGTGGGCTTGGGAGCCACAGAGACCTGCACCCAAACGTGAGCTCTGCTCCTTTCTGCAGTATCACTGAGTGCCTCTGAACCTCAGTTTTCTCATTTGCAAAATGAGGCTAATAAGAGTCCTTAACTCGTGAGTAAAAACTTGATTGTGTGATCATTATTGAACAAAGTACGTAGAGCTAAATAATGCACATAGTGGGCTTGTCATATTACTTGGCACATAGTACCCTCTACAATAATTTGCTATTTTTATTGCTACTGGTGATTTAGAGTAAAGACCCTTTGGTTCTTGTCCAGTTCTTCCTCTCATTTACTATGTTACTGGAGTCAGTCCCTTCTCTTTCTGGACCTATTTTCACCAGTGTAGGGAAGAGAGGGAACACTGATTCATTTGCTCTGTTTCTGATTTCATGACTCGGAGCAAAATCTCTTAACTTCCAACTTGTTCACTGTGCCTGTGGCCCCCATGGAGTCTACATCCATGAGTCAAACAAACTGAGCAGTTCATCTAAACTACATATTTTCACCTCTGAATTTCCAAGTTGTCAGGATGAAATGATCAAATATATTGTAATTTCTTCTTGGGGCAAGGACAGCCTCTGAGGCTTGGTATGTGGCCCACAACTGTGATCTCTGTACTCTGGGAGGCTGAAGCAGGAAGATCACAAGTTCAAGCCCCCCTTGGGCAACTTGCTGACTTAGTAAGAACTTGTCTCAAAAAGAAAAAAAGACTTTTCAAAAGAGGGCTGGATATAACTTAGTGTGAAAGTCCTGGTTTCAATCCCCATAACTAGAAAAACAGAAACTAGAATAATCTCTGAGAACATGGGCCTCCATGGCTTATACTGTGTGGCCTGTTAGCCACAGTCTTGGGGTTCAGCAAGGTGTCAGATCCAGGGCTGTTTACTAACTCCATTTACTTCTTTGGTCGTGGTTTCCTTAAGACCAAAACCCTGGGAATCATGAATCACTGATTCTCACATATTCTCCAAAACTTGGAGACCAGTTTCCCACCCAGAAGGGATGTTCATCTCTAGCACTCTGGTTTTCCTGCATCCATGTGAGTGAGTCTCAGTGAGGCGCACACCTCTGACCCAGCCCATCCTAAGGACGGCAGCCAATCTATTCATTACCTGTAATAAAGACCATTCAGACCTGTTCCCAAGTTAGGTGATTCAGGAACACGTCCCTTCCCCCTTTGTCCTTCACCTCTACAGTGAGAACAGAAATCATTACTCTGCCCACCTAACCGGGTTACTTCTTGTAAGCATCAGACAAGACCATAAGTGTGACTTTGCCTTATAAACTCTCGGGTGACAAAACTATGTGAGGATTCCTTACGCCTTCTGAGTTACTTCTTTGCTCACTAAACCCTTCCGTGACGTGCTATTATTTTCTGAGTTGAGCTCATAGGAGGAAGGCTCTGGAAAGCAGATCAAAGTCACTGATTTGTTTGATAAAGCTTCCTCTGTGAGTAAGGGCTACAGTTGACTCTGTCTGCACTACCAAGTTGGCCCTGGGCACAGAGGAAAGTGGAGTTTCTTGAGCACTCAAGCCAAAAATCAGACCTCAAGACTGAGATGATCCTGGAGGGGATCTCTGTCCTGTTATGCACCAGTCTGCAGTGCTTGTCCATCCATCCATCCAATTGTCCATCCTTCCACCCAGCCACCCCCCCAACCCCACCCAGCCACCCCCCCAACCCCACCCAGCCACCCACCCATCCAGCCACCCATCCATCTTTGAAGGCCACTATAGCTCTGTGCAAGGTAAGAGGACATGACTGAGCAGACCCACATCTAGCTGTGCTCTCTTGGACATCAGGTCTTGCCTTATCTCCAAGCACAGTCTCTGCTAGAGTGGAACAAGAATGCTACGCACCAGGATTTTCTGAATTTCATCATTATCACACTTCACGTGATATTTCACAATGTCCTGGAAAATATCTTTCCTGTTTTCAAGTCTGTTCATGGATTCATAGGTGTCAGGATTTAAGACAGACCATCCCAGGAACTGAGTCAAAGACTGAAAAGAAAGAGTCAGAATCAGAACACCGTAGCTTGGAGCTTACTCCAACTCAGGGCAAGACTCTCTAAGTATGTGCTGCCCAGCACTCAAAGGTGTTCTAAGGACAAGATAAAAGAATGTCAGTGTGAATGCTCTTTAAATTAAAAATTAACACACATTGTCTTATTCTTATAATAATTCTTTTTTTTTTGATAGTGTCTCCTCTACATCAGGCTGGTCTTGAACTCACTCTGTAGCCGAGGCTGGCCTCAAACTCGTAGTTATCCTCCTGCCTCAGCCTCCCAAGCGCTGGGGTTACAGGTCTCTGCCACCACACTCAGTCAGCTTTAGAAAGGACATATTTGCCTGAGGGGCAGAAACTCTAATTTCTGTTTTATTTGCTGTGAATCTAAAACTTCTATGAAAAATGAAGTTTGTTTATTACATTTTATAAAAAAGGGAATTCAGCCTTCTCTGAAAACGTGGCAGCGAAGAAGTGAGAGCAAATGGTTAAGGCTGTGTCAGGGTCGCACCAGCAGGGGGCTCCCTACCCTCCAAGTGGCTGGGGCCCGCTGCGCACTCGGGAAGAGAAACGCGGTGGCAAGGACACTCTGGCCCGAAGGGCACCTCCCTCCCAGCCCGGCAAACCTCCATGAGGGTCTCATCCATTTCGTCGAAGGGCTTCCCGTCTTTGCGATTGTAAAACGTGGCCACCCCAACAATTTCTTCCTTCTTGTTCACAATTGGCATTGAAAGGACATTTTTAATCATCCATCCAGACTCATCCAGTGGCTCTTTCTACGAGAGAAGCACCAGAATTTAAGTCTCCTCTGGCTCCAGGCTGCACAGACGGCTGTGATGTGAACCTATTCATTGGCTGAGAGGAACAAGAGGACGGAGCTTTTGCGTGGTTTTAGCCGTGAAGGCCGCGAGCAAACAGCCATCGGTTTGAGTGCCAAAAACCAGGTAACTATATCGTTTCCATCCCTAAAATGCCAGGGCCAGTGTGTGCCTGGCTGGGTCTTCTGTACCCGGGATGCAGTGATGGGCAGAAACTCCCCGGGGAGGTGGTGGTCATACATGGGACAGAACCACAGGTGGATTACCGGCCTTCAAAGGCAATGCCAGGGGTTCTCCTAACTTTGAATTAATCATTAGATATATCCTGCACTCTTTGCTTAGAAAGGATGTAAAACAGGCATCACTAAAGAACCTTAAAGAAGGAAATCAGTTGATTCAATTTCCCCATCTACAGAGAGAAAAAAAATGTGCCTCAATAAGGAAAGAGGCTGTTGGTCAGTTGTAAGACGCCTTTGGTGAGTCATTTCCCATCTGTCTGAGCCTCACTTTTATCATAAAATTCATATAAGTAGACTCTTATTCTCCACTGATTCATCAGTGTTTATGGTGTGCAAGAAATTAAGCTACCATCTGGAAAACCAAGACAAATAAGGCACAGACTGTCCTCAGAGTACCTGTAATCTATAAAGCAAACCAATAACTACACTGCAGTGGAGGAAATGTCTGAGTTCTCTCTGTGGTACCTGTGGAGCGAGCAGGGAGAAGGAAGTCAGGGAAGCCCTCTGAAGGAGATATCCTTCAGTTCTGAAGCTCCCAGGTTCCTAGAGTGCTGAGATGGTAATTAGTTTTGCATTTTAATATGCTGTATTAGCACCTGGTGGGAGTGTCTAGAGGATAACGAATATTGCACAACTCAAAGAGAATAGGACGCACCTAAGGCCTGTGATCCCTCATGCTCTCTACAAGACCTTCAGGGAGTCCTTTCCTTCTGAAGGCTCTGATAAACAGAAGAAGAAATAGGATAGCTTAAAGATTGTTAAGGAAGGAAATTAACGGATCCAACTTCTCTCTCTCTTTTTTAAAAAACACTCTGGCTCCTTTGTGGAGGATGAGTTGGGGGCATTAGGATCTAAATATCACAGTCACTTTACTAACACTGTTAAACTGCCATCAGTCAGATGCCTTGAGGAAAGACTGAGTCCTGTGGTAGTTATAATCAGGTCAGCAACTCCAAGATTGTCATATTGATTGATCAAAAATCACAGCATACGTCTAAGTAAACATGAAGAAATTGAAGTTATTCTTTGTATACTGTCAGACCATAGTGCCTTAAAATTGGAGATCAATAGCAAAGAAATTCCAAGAACCTCACAAACACATGGAAATTGATCAACACCTTCCTGAACAACCAGTGGATCATAGAAGAAATTAAACAGTTTCTATAATTAAATGATAGTCCCAATACAACAAACAAGAATCTATGGGACACAGTGAAAGCATTTCTATGAGGGAAATTCACAGCAGTGAACGCCCATAGTAAGAAAACAGAGCAAGATCAAATAAACAACCTAATGCTAAACCTGAAGCTAATAGAAAAAGAAAAGCAAGACAAACTCAAAGCTCATACAAAGGAGGAAAT
>PVIR01027652.1:0-22840 GCA_004026965.1 Petromus typicus | reverse complement strand
ATTAATGGCCCGCCTGGTGCATAGCATCTTTAGCTACAAACAACTTTGCTGTCTCTCCCTGCAGCATTTTCATTGCTTGCCAATAGACCTGCCAGCAGTTCTCAGATCTACCAGCAGGGTGGTTCAACTCTTCTCTGATATAATCCATCCAAAGATCAGCATCTACAGATCCAAACTTTCTCAAAGCCCTCTCATAATATTCTCTTAAATAGGCCAACTTGCAGGATTCTTCTCCTAGTGATACCACAATGTTAAATTAAAGAATTTTCAAACTGGATCAGTTTCTTGAAAAACTCAACTGAAAATAGACGAATTTCCTGTAAACTCTTCAACACATCTATGGCCTTTTTGTAGCCACCCCTTCGGTAAGCCCAGTCCAGGTATTTATCTTTCAGAGTTACTGAGTTGGCACCTATGACAGCTAAAATAGCTTTCTTAAAAATAGCTTCTGTGTTTTTGTAACTTTCAGCACCTTTGCTCGACTCTACCCAAGAAATCCACAATGGCAGACAAACCTGGGGCTTCAAGTACACAAAGCCTTCTTCAAAATGCTTGTGTATAGCTGGGCTCTTTGACTTCATCAGCACCTGCAGCTCACTCTGCCACATTGTCACAGTCTTTGAACCACTCTGTTCCAGTTTCTGCCACCTCCAGAGCTTCTGTAAAGAAGTTCTGTTGCAGCAACAACTCAATCCATTGCTTATAGTGGAGTTCTGAGAGAAGCTTGAGGTCATGTGTCTTCCTGAATGTAACCAGGGTTCTTTCTAGCCTCTTCCTTTGGAGGAACTCACTACTTGTCTTCTTGGAAAATCGTTCCAAGAAAAAGTTGATATAACACTTCCAATGGCCTCTGTAGGGAGAGGCTTCGCTGCCTCTTCATACACAGCACAGCACTGCTCCTCCCTGCGGCACACCTCCACTGGTTGGCTTGTTTTGTTGAAGGCTGCTCCTCTGGCTGGGAGTCAATCTTTAATTCTCACCGTCCCTCATAATCCCATGTGAATGGGTCATCTGTGTGCAGAGCCTGAAGGTCATCACAAATTTCTTTTTATAGATCTTTGGCAAAGATCAAAAAGCTGTGCAACTGGAAGTAATGACACGTAAATTCTGCACCTTTAATCTTACTTATAGAATTTTGGTAGATGATTCGTACCAACTTGCCCTGAAGGATTTCTTCAGGATGATTAAAATCCCCTATATCCATGTCAGCTTTTTCAAATTCTTGCTTTTCTTTCCTGAGTTCCTCAGCATGCATCAGCTCCTTCCTAGGGTATTCTTGATAGAGTTCTGGGCACTCTGGATGAAAGCGAAGAGCCCAAAGGAATAACTGTCTTGCACTTTCTGAAGACAAGCGATCTTCCATTTCCCATTTGGCTGCCATAATCTACAAAGCTGGCTGTTCGAATGAATGGCCAACATGGCGGAGAATACCTTGCTAAGGTGGGCTTTGGTAGCCCATTTCTTACCAAAAAACTACATAGGATAGCCAAAGCTGAACATCATCTTTCCACTTTGCTGAAGCACGTCAGAAAACTCTTTGTACTTGCTGTACAACAGAATCATCCCTTTTAAATGATTATTTAATCTGCCTTCTTCTATGGATCAGCCCAAAAGATTGATTTCATATTGAACATAATTGATAAAGTCTTCCTTGAAAAGTGTTCTTCATTGTATTTTGTATTTTAGATCAGAACCCTTCTGAATGATAGCCTTAATCTCTGCGTGACTGAACAGTCTGATGTGCTCCAGCTGTTCCAACTCAGGAATTCAATCTTCTATGCATTCCTGAATTATCTCAGCCATGAGGCCCTAACGCCACACACCTCCTACGGGACGTGAGACACCGGCATGTGCAGGAAGCTCCCACCTTCCCATTCGGAGACCCCACCGTAACGCTCCCACATACTGATGTAATGTGCTTCTAAATCCCACCCTTTTCGAAAATGTGGTTCTTTTAAAACATAAAATGGTATATTACTCAACCATAAAAATGATAAATTAGAGACATTTATACTTAAACTGATGCACCGTGAGGTCATATTCATAAGTGAAATAAATAGGACACAGATGTGCAAGAACTGTATTGTTTCTCTCGTATGAGAAACTGGAGGTGTAAATGAAGTTCAGAATACATGTCAAGTATTGTGAAATAAGAAGAAAATTCTCAAAGGGAAAGGGGAAATTAGGGGACAGGAGAAAGCAAAGAAGGGAACGAAAAAATTTATGGTAAAAACAAGAAAACTGAAACAAAGCTTATGTATATAGCGGGTAGGGGGTTGTAGGAAGGGCAAGGAAATGGGAAAAAATGAGAGTCAAGATACTTCATATACAGGTACAAATTCTCAATATTGAGCGCGGTCATAATGTATATCTAAATTGTACCAATACACTTAACAAAGGGGAAAAAAGAAATAGAAAGCAAAAATAATGAAGATCTCTGTGTGTATATGTCTAGTTAGAGATGCGTATTAAACAGCCATGTGGCACAGTCAAATAAGCAGCTGATTCCAAGCTTCCATCTCAGGGGTGGCTGGAAAGAGGGAAGTAGGAGTTATCAGCATCCAGGAGATGGTAAAATTCAAGGGTCTAGAGGAGACAATCCAGGGAAAAGAATGGAAAGAAATGTGGAACCAGGTAAGGCTCTGGAGACTCCCAAAAAGAGAGACCAGGAGACAGGAAGTAAGGTCCTCAAGGCACGATGACATTATTGTCCGTTGATGTGGAAGAGAGGCCAAGATGGGTGGAGAGGAAATGTCCTTGGGGCTAGGAACATGAACACTGCAAGTAACTGACCACAGGCCACAACTTGGTTCTGCTATAAAAGGGTGTAGAAAACTCAGGCCCATCACTGTTCTCTCCTGGAAAAAAGAAAGCTATCTTTATGGATTTTTGCTGTGCAGATGATACCAAATTTGTACCTCTATTTGTTTTCTCTCCCAAACTAATTACAAATGCTACCAGACATCTTTTCTCTTCAAATTCATCCTCTAACAGAAATAGAAGCATGTCAGGTTCTCTTAGTGTCCTCACAGTGCTAATAATTTAGGAAGAAATGAGCCCACCTCATCTGCAGATGGCATGCACATTTCGTCTGATGGAGAACAGTATGTGTTAAACAGTGTTAGAACAGAGTATAGAGGACAGTGGTCCCTCAATATTGCTGGAGCAATGGTCCAGGAAGGTAGGGCACCAGACAGGAAGACTGCAGCCTAATTGGACCCGTAGGTGAACACTAACAAGAGGGAGGGCATGCAGCAAATTGACATGCTGCAGGGAGAGGTGAGAACAGTTGTGATCCTGCTTCATGGAGGGTGGGAGACAGATGAATCCTGTCTCAGCAACTCTAATTGCTTGTACCCACGTCTGAGTTAATAAAACCAAAGCACACCAGTCACTTGGGGCTCTTTGTCAACAGAAGACGAGTCTCCGGGCCCTCTACATTTTACCTGGATTCTGTGTTTCTTTATTTTTTATTCTTATTGTCTGTTGGTCAGGTTTGAGCTCATGGGCTAGTTCCTACACAGGACTCTCTGTGGATACCAACATGCAGAGTTGCCAAGTCCCTTATAGAAAATGGTAGAGTATTTGCATAGAAATTAGGAAAGTCCTCTGGTGTACTTTAACTTATCTCTTGATTTATAATACCTAATCCAATGCAAAAGCTACGTGAATAGATGTTAAGACTACTATTTGGATAGTAGTGGCAAGAAATCTCTATTCACAATTTATTGAAGATAGATAGACACAATCAATCAAAGGTTAGTCAAACCTGTAGGTATAGAAATTGTGGTTGTGGGATCTGCAGACACAGACAAGGAGGGCCACATGTAATTGAAGGATTTAGCTGATGACCGAACATTTGTGATTGGATAAATAGCCAGTGCCAGGAAACAGGTTTCTTAAGTCTATGTTTACATGAAATAAGATATTTTAAGACAGAAATACATTTTATGCAAATGCTGTGCCTACACCAGTAAGAACACAGGTCCTCAGAACCTTCTAGAGTTAGCTGGTCTGTAAGAATAGAGGAACTTGGGCCGAGGAGTTAGCCCAGTGGTTCCGGCGCCTGTCTTGCAAGCGCAAGGGCCCGAGTTCGATTCCCCGGTAACCACATAACAATACTGAGTGTGGAGACCCACACCCAGCAGCAACCAGTACCACATACCCCAGTGCCGGGCGTGGTGGCTCACGCCTGTGATCCCAGCACTCGGGAGGCAGAGGCAGGAGGATTGTGATGTGAGTTGGAGGATGAGCTCAGGGACAGCCTGAACCACAAAGCGAGACCCTATCTCACAAAAAAAAAAAAAAGAACAGAGGAACTTGGTCGTGGGGCCAGGAGTTGGGCGGCAAGGTCCACATGTGAGGCAGATGAAAAAGCAAGGGACAGAAGGAAGGAAAAAAAGCCACACTTCACACTTAGTAGCCTTTGCCGACCAGCAACTGCAGCGTAGGCGTGCTCTGAACTGGGACAAGTTAATAATAATCTGAACAAGAATAACAATCTGTCCCATTTGGACAGGGAGATGGTGCCGGTTGGGTGTATGGGCTAGGCAGAGCAGGACCACCTTTTCTTTTCTCCCACATTTATAGGATGAGCTTGAAAGAAATAAGATTACAGGCAACTGAGAGTTTAACAGAAATTCAGATGTGTTGTCACCTCACAGGGACAGCCAGCAAATGGGATGCTCCCACTGTGAGTAATTTCATTGCCTTCACCACCTGATGATACAGCTTTAGAAGTTGGTCCCAAAGTTGTCATTCTTCCTTTGGAATGTTAAACATACCTTGGAATCCTGATACTATTTGGACAATGTCTTCATAGACCATTAGAGTAGCAGATCGTTCTGGAAGCAGGCCAAGGCTCAGCGAAGAAAATACTGCAGAAACAAAAATGGACATCAGGGAATTCTGACAGAAAAATCCAAAGGCCCACTACAATTTTCGAGTAAGCCAAACTACTGAATTCTCTGACTTCAAATCAATCAGTAATGTTTATTTACAAAACAATTAACAAAAGACCTGCAAAATGCCACAAGAAAAACTAATCACTTAACTACTAGTTCTAGATATAGTCCTAAGAACCTAAGAACAATGTTATAAATTTTTAATAAGCTGACTCTTCATATACATTTTATGAATACAGAATATCATATTTGGTATCAACATTAAGAAAGACTTGAAAAGTATGTATTAAGGTTCATGTTTTCCTCATGCTAAGGGAATACTCCCTTGGGCCAGGGACTTAGTTTAAAAGTAGCACACCTGCCTTGTAAGTGCAAGGTCCTGTGTTTGAACCCCAGTATGCTGGGGCAGGGAGAAAAATAATAAATTTTTTAAAAATAAGAGGAATTTTTAAAAAAGGATATTCCTTTCTATCCTGGGAACTAACATGATAGAACTTGTGTGATTTTTTTTTTTTTTTTAGGCTTTTTGAGACAGGGTCTTGCTTTGTAGTTCAGGCTGGACCTCAGCTCAGCCTCCAACTCACATCACAGCAATCCTCCTGCCTCTGCCTCCCGAGTGCTGGGATTACAGGCGTGAGCCACCACGCCCGGCACTGTGGTATGTGGAACTGATTGCTGCTGGGGTGAGTCTCCACACCCAGTATTGTTATGTGGTTACTGGGGGAATCGAACCCAGGTCCTTGCGCTTGCAAGACAAGCGCCAGAACCACTGAGCTATATCCCCGGCCCCAGAACTTGTGTGATTTTTTAAAAAGTACTGCTTTAGTACTTAAATAACTGCATTATAGAATAAACAATCAGTAACATTCCTGAGTCCTCATTAACAAGCCAGACACTAACCTATATTCTTTGATTTTATTAATGTGTCTATATACCAAATACTCTATGAAGTAGGTATTGTTACTATGCCCACTTTACAGAAAAGGGAACAGGTTATATGTAAGGAAATAGCTTGTCTAACACC
Organism: Petromus typicus; assembly: GCA_004026965.1. Taxonomy (NCBI): domain Eukaryota; kingdom Metazoa; phylum Chordata; class Mammalia; order Rodentia; family Petromuridae; genus Petromus; species Petromus typicus. The sequence goes on along the minus strand of PVIR01027652.1, from coordinate 16,912 downwards.
TTCAGCTGATAGATCTTAGACCTTGGATTTGAACTCTGAGTTCTCTCCTCAGCTATGATGCTACACAGGATCACTTTCAACAGCCCCTTAGACTCCACTTGGCCCTCATCTCTAAGTTGAGAGAGGAGGAGGAGTCTGGGAAGTTCCATGACTCTGTGAAAATGTCAGAAACTAAAAAGATCAAGTGCTAAGACCATCAACGGCTTCCCAGAGTTGGTTGTTACTAGTGTCCTGGGGACCAGCACAGTGGCCTGTGAGGTCCTGTCTCTTTACTCAACCTCCTCATAATTTATTCAGCTGCTACTCTCTGCAAGGACTCCTGCTAAATCCTGGTTGGAACACTGATGTGAGAGGCAGCCTGTACTTCAAGAATTATGCATTAGAAGGCACCAGGACTTAAGAGAAGGTAGCTAATAACAAGCAGAATGTAATTCCAGGACAAAGGTAAGAATGTCCCTTGGTGCAATTCCTTTCCTAGGATAAGACCAGGGGGACTAAAACACAGAAACATGTGTTTCACAAATGCTCATATAACACTATTTATAATAGCAGAACAGTAGAAACCACTGAAATGTCTGAATGGATAGGTACGGCGGACACATGCGTGGGAGTAAAATATATCCACAAGGAGAACAGGAGGGTTCTATCAGATGGATCTTGAAAGCTGGTGTTGAGTGAGAGATCCCAGATACTAAAGACCACAGATTGTCTGATTCCATTTATATACAATGTCCAGAAGAGGCAAACCTAGAGAGATGAGACGCAAGTTGGTTGTCTCCCGATGCTGGAAGGGTCAGGAAACAGCAAGTAAATGCTAAAAGGTTTTAGGAAGAAAGAAGCACGTTGGAGTCAAGCCATGGTGATGGAACAGTCCACAGACTTATGAAGTATACACTCTAAAGTGGCATGTCTTAGAGTATATGAGTTACATCTCAAATATAAAAAAGAACAAAAATGGAAAGGTTCACTTTCAAAGGGTTACAGATGAGAAACATACAAAGGACAATCAACATAACACTATCTAAATTTGAAAATGTATTACAGTGAAAACATATGGCCATTAATCCTTCATCAAGATTCTCTCTTTTGCTTTGAACCTACTGATCCCATCATTTTTATCATGTTCTGAAACAGCTCTGGAAGTCTCTTTCATGAGTGTCTTTACAGGGTATAGTAACGAGGTGAATGCTGCCAAGTCCATCAACGGAAATGCAGGATTGTAAAACACTGCAATGTGTCCTGCAACCACTTGATCCATTGGATCTGACTCTGTGCAACCTCCAGTTCTTCTCTAAAGTCAAAATGACCACAAAAGGTAAAAATCTGAATCAGTTCAGGACACTGAGGCAGCCACAACAGCACAACTAAAGACACTCATAAAGAAGACTCTTGGTTCAGAAAGTGGTAAGAATGACAGAATGAGTGTGTTCAAAGAGAAGGGGACTATTCTGAGGGAGATTAGTGGTGATATACTTTGCATAGTGTACATTTTCAATTTCAAAAAGTCACCTTCTTTTCTTTTATCATACCTCCAAGTTGAAAGGTATGTTTAGGAGATCATCAGAAACTGCCTCTTCCTGGATGCCTTGTCATGGAAGACATCACGGATAAGCCCGGACTAGAGGGAGAAAATCTAACCTGGGGAATCCTCCACGGCTACCTCAAAGATTATCTTAACCTCCAACAATGAGGCGGGCCACCTGATGGCCAGGAAGGAAGGGCAGGATATTGTGGTGGGCACTGCCCTCCAGAGGTAGCTCACCTTCAAATGCAGGAGGGACCCAGAGCTCGCCTGGAGCCTGGACCATGTTCTAGGCCCTGCTGCACCCATCCCAATGACTGTGGAGATCTCTGAGCTCAGAAACTACCTGCAGTCATTCTTCAGGAGCTACAGGATTATTGTGGTGTGTTCTGAAAACTATTCTCAAAGAAAGTACTTTGTCCTATATGCAGGGTAGCTGTTCTAGCAAACTGATTCTTAAACGTTATTTCTCAAAGTAGAGAAAAAAAAAGATTTCTAATAGTGGAGTAAGAGCTTCCTGAAGGAGGGTAGAAACTACGGATCCAAATTCACTGAGTACCCAGGGGGTGAGAGTGTTCTGAGTTTAAGGTAGATGGTGTTTTATCCATCTTGGAGTGGGTGCTAGCTGAGGCTCAGAGGTCCTCTCCCCACTAAGGAGATGCTGTTTGGTGGGGTGAAAGATAGAACGCAGGGCCTTGCCCCTGTAAGAAGGTGCTCTGGCCCAGAGTTTCAATTCTGGCCTTCCATATTTGAGAGAAAGGAACATTTAGCTCAGCTTGCAGGGCTTTGTGGGACAGAAGCTAAGCTTGCCAGGTGGATGATAGTAAAGGAGCAAAAGCTCCTTCAGACAATCCCACACTGACCAGGCTAGCCTGCCAAAGAGACAGGTGAGGAGGAAATGGCCAAGGGAAGAGACTGTGTGTCATTGTTATGTCCCTGAGACCACGCAAGGATTTTAGGTTAATATACACTTTACATATACTGTACACTTTACATATACTGGACATGCATACTTTAAAATGTGCTCAGAGCCAGATATGGTGGTACACATCTGTAATCCCAGCACTTGAGAGGCTAAGGCAGGAGGGCTGCCTGGAGTTTGAGGCCAGCCTGGACTACATAGTGAGTTCGAGGCCAGCCTGAAGTACATACAAGATCCTGTCTCAAAAAAACAAAAAAATAGGGCTGGGGATTTAGCTCAGTGGTTCTGGCATCTGCCTGGCAAGCACACGGTCCCAAGTTCGATCTCAGGTAACCGCATATCACAGGGCCAGGTATGGTGACTCATGCCTGTAAGCCCAGCATTGGATAATCATATATCATAATTCCCAGTGTGGTAGCTCACGCCTGTAATGCCAGCCCTTGGGAGACAGAGGCAGGAAAATTGCTGTGAGTCTGAAGCTGGCCTGGACTACATAGTGAGCTCAGGGTCAGCCTGAGCTACAAAGTGAGATCCTGTCTCAAAAAAAGAAAGAGAGAGAGAGAGAGAGAGAGAGAGAGAAAAGATACCTGCTCAGCAATATAGATGCAGTTTTTTGTTTGTTTGTTTTTGAGACAGGGTCTTGCTTTGTACTTCAGGCTGGCGCTGAGCTCAGCCTCAAACTCATATCACAGCAATCTTCCTGCCTCTGCCTCCTGAGTCCTGGGATTATAGGTGTGAATCACCACGCCTGGTACTGCGGTATGTGGTACTGATTGCTGGTGGGCCTGAGGCTCCAGGCCCAGTATTGTATGTGGTTTCTAGGGATCGAACCCAGGCCTTTTCACTTGCAGGACAGGCGCCAGAACCACTGAGCTAAATCCCCAGCCCAACATAGATGTAGTTTAAGTGAGCAGGACATTGGCTGCTGAGACAGTTCCAGACCATTGCAAAAGGCTGGGCCAATGGCTGCAGAGATGGAGATGATTATAACACAAAATGCTATTCTTTAAGAAATGGACTGTATTTTATATAGCTCAATTTATGCTCAAATGTTTGCTGAAGATGAAGAGTACTCTTTTCATGCTGGGCTCCCCCTGCCCAATTCATAGTCCCTTCTATGGAATAGGAAAAAGCCCAATACATCCTCTAGGAAACACTATTAGGGATTAAAAAAAAAATCCATTCCAAGATCTCATAAGAATGCTAAGGCAAGCTGGGCCTTGTGGCATTGACCTGTAGTCCCAAGACTTGGGAGGCTGAGGGAGGAGGATCACAAGATCATGCCTAAACTAAACAAGTTAGACTACATCAAAACAAAAAATGGGATGAGGATGGAGCTCAGTGCAAAGCTCTTGGGTTCCATCTCTAGCACCGCTCCCCCAAACTCCACTTCATGCAAATTGAAACACTACACACATGTGATAAGAAAGCAGTTTTTCATTTTCAGTTTTTCATGGCCTTTTAGAAGAAGCTGTCAGGTTGTTTCTTTCCCTGCTGAATTATCTGGAACACCAAAATTTTACACTTGATATTCTTAGATTATGTACAAAACAATGATTTTCTTGTTATAAGGGACCAGTGTAAATTTAAGTCTTGCTTCTTGGTATGTTCCATATAAGAACATTTTTATTATACCACAAAAGCTAACAAAATAAATAATCAAAGACATAGGAAGAGCCTTCAAAATTATTCAGGTGAACTGATTTCATTTCAGGGTCAACACCCACGCTAGGCACATATGTAGGGCTGGCAGAAGACAGGCAGGCCCGGGACTTTGTCTAGAAGTCTTCCTATGAAATTATGCTGTTCTCATTATTAAACTCCTTTCAGAAAACAGGTATCACAGAAATGGGTTTTTTTTTCCTCAAATGATCACATTAACAGTGTCAAAATGAATGTAATTAAAACATAGTCCACCTTTACTATTCATCCATCCCATCGTATTTGTAAATGTGCCCGCATGGTACGTTTTACTTGTGACTGCAAAATCAATACCCTTGGTGCTTCACATATTCAAGTGTTCCCCAGCGAAGTTTTCTTTTTTTTTTTTTTAAGTTTTTTTTTGAGACAGGGTCTTGCTTTGTCGCTCAGGCTGGCCCTGAGCTCAGCCTCAAACTCATACACATCACAGCAATCTTCCTGCCTCTGCCTCCCCAGTGCTGGGATTACAGGTGTGAACCACTGCACCCTGCACTGTATGTGGTGCTGATTGCTGCTGGGCATGAGTCTCCATGCCCAGTATGGTATGTGGTTACTGGGGATCAAACCTGGGTCCTTGCGCTTGCAAGACAGGCGCCGGAACCAATGAGCTAAATCCCCGGCCTCCAGCGGAGTTTTCTGATGCACACATTCCAAGTAGAATAGGGCTACACAAACAGCGACTCTCTATCCTCTTTATTTCAGCCCTCATTCTGATCCTTTCTTTTCTCTGGATATTTAGCTGCCAACTTTTTACATTTCTTTGCTTTCTGTTGGCAATTTCTCCACTTGACATAGCCCCTAAGCTCAGCACTGAAGTACTGTCTAGCTGTCCTTCGTGTGTGAAGGGTGTGATAAACACCTTCTGAAAAACCCTGATGAGTAAACTTCAGTCAGGCATGAACGACAGTGCAACGGGCCATGAGTACAACCTTCATGGATCACAAAATTATCTTTAAAGAGAAACACACAAAATAAAGTGATTTTAAGCATTTATAAACTGTGACTAAAGGCTCTCCAGTGCTTCACCTGTGTTTTCTTTAAGTAGCAACTCAGTATCTAACTCTGAATTTAAGGAAATTTCACAGATTATACTGTCCAGGAACAACGTGAGTGGTCTTCCCATGTGGCTGCTCTCCGGCTATAGGCAGGCTCCATTTCTATTTCCCATGTTATTTCTAGTGATTCTTGCTATAGAAAATGGGCATGTATGCCAAAAATTTCCTTCTGATAGAACCTAATAAACATGGCCTCCCCTCTTGATGGTCTTCCCTGGATTCTCTCTTAGGTCCTCTTTACCCTCTGTATAACTTGAATCAATTTGAGGAGCCATTATGCGACAGGTCCCTTGAGCCTTGCCCCTGCCCTTGAAGGTTCCCATCACCCTTCAGCCAGCCAGAAATCTGAGGTTCTAATCTTGCTTCTTCTACTCTATCCTTTCCCTTAACACTCTTCCTTCTACTTTCCAAGGCCTTCTGCCTACTGAACATTCTTCAGGCTTATCCTCTTTTGTCTATAGTCTTCCTAAATGATCTCCTTGATTATATCCATATCAAACACTCTTTTCATTGCTCGCAGAGCAGGGGGCTCGGACTTCAGTGAACATTTTTATCTGTGAGTACCTCACAATGGGGCATAGGGCTGTGTGTTAAAATACAGATTCCTGAACCAAGATCTCCAGAATAAATGGCTGAGTGCTGGAATCTGGAGGTTTTCACAAACACTTCATCTTGATATGTGTTGACCTCAGGACTCGATACTCACTTCTCCTCATAGAAACTCTTCTTCCCTGGTCTGCACTGGTTAAGCCCTCCTCCTCCAGCATCCAAGACATGTTTATCAGAGCACTCACCTCACATGATGGCTGATTGTACATCAACGTGACTGGAGCTAAAGCATGTCCAGACAGCTGGTGAAGCATCACTTATTCTAAATCTTTGCATTACTCGCAAAGCCTCAGTAAGCACCAACTCCATCCTCCTTTTGCTACAGGGAAACCCCAAAGATCTAGCTTTTGAGTAGAGTGAATGACGGCCCAGTGGGTCTGGTCAGATGTTTCAGGAAATGACTGGTCTGGGGGTGGGTGGATTAAATGGGGGAGATTCTGCTGTCAATGTGGTAGGCACCACTTACTTGGCAAGGGACTGAGGCAGAACAAAACAGAGAGGGGCAAATGCTTGCTCATTTGTCTTCTGCTCTTGGATTCAGAACTCCACATTCTCTAGCTTTTGGATTCTGGGACTCACACCAGTGGCTCCTAGGCTCTCGAGTTTTCCTCTCAGACTGAGAGTTACAACACTTAGTGCTTGGCTCTGGGCCTTCAGACTTGGACTGAGCATGTTCTTGGTTTCCTGGTTCTCCAACATGAGAGAGCCTACTGTGGGACTTCACAGTCTGTGTAATCCACTGAGACAATTTCCCTAATATACCCTCTTTCATCTCTCTCTCTATAGAGATCCTGTAGGTTCTCTCTCTCAGGAGCACACTGATGAAAACACTTGTGGGATGAACACCCTCTTGGGGCTGATTTTATAAATAAACCAGAAACTTTCTAGGGCCAAGTCTGTGTCTGGTATTCAAGATAGTCTCAAGTAAGTAGCAGGTAGTTAAATAAAGCCAGGCCTGGATTTAAATTAAATTAGTGAGACTTTACCTCAAAAAATAAAAAGGTCTGGGGATGTGGTTAAATGCAAGGGTTCAGTTCCCAACACTGTAAGAAGAGATAAATTGAAATTTAAAAAAAGAATCTCCTGAGTTTGAGGAGACGTTGTGGCTTTACAAGACAGGGAACATATGCCTCAGTGTGATTGGTCACAGGTCTTGGGGAAAGCAGGATCCTAGGAGAGTGTGATCAATTGTGCTGCAGGTCAGAAGGAAGCATTAATGTTGGTCTTTGGCCATGTCACATCTTCCAGTCTATACTATTGACTGCACACTGTGCTGTAGGCAGTGTAAACTAGTTTAACTGTATTAACTAAAGTTTAGTTGCAACTACTCTCCTGGGAGTCTCAGCTCCATTTTACAGAGATTTCCATGGAAACTGGAGGGGCATGGTCACAGAGTGCAGCTAGAGCACTAGGCAGTTGCTCATTATAGTTTTTTCCTGCCATGACTCTGACAGTGTCTCTCCCAACTCTCAGCCTAACTTTGTCCTCACTTATTTTGGTGCCCACAGATAGAGTGATCTGGGCATAAGATGCAGCATAAGGAGATGAGACAGGGGACCATAGCTGATGCCCTTCACTGACCCCATTTCAAGCTGACTCTGTCTCTGCTGCTCTCCTTGCCCTGTGTGGTAGACATGCTACTTTGCAGTGGCAACCAGCAGGGAGGAGGAAAAAGTCTCTGGATGCTTCTTCAACTCCCTGAGCAGGCAGGGCTTCCAGCATGACAACTGAAGAGGGTCCTGGAGGCAGGTTAGGACAGCATGTGCTGATGCACTGCCAAAACCCACCCTACCAGTGACCGTGCACGAGGCCAAAAAGCGGAGTGTTGGAAAGAGGAGCAGACACTCGAAAGGTTTCAGTGCCTTTGTGTGTACAAATAGGCAGAGCGCAGATGGTGTCTCATGCTGACCCTACCTGTCTCTCACGTGATGGGGCCGGAGGGAAAAGCAGAGAGTGTCCACATCGATCTCACTGATTCTGACACATGCCTTCAAGGTCATTATTGTATCTCCACTAGCACTCTCTATATCATGAAGTCTATTTTAGGGAAAGATTAAGAATACAAGTGAAATATATGACATGGAAGGTTAAATGGTTCTAGATTTTTCTTCTCTGAGAAACCCAAAATATAAGTAACAAAATAAAAGACAGATCATGGGAAACTGTGTAGATGGGAGTAGTTTTGGGAATGGGAGCAGATGGGAGGGAAGAAAGGGGAAGTCAAAAGGACCGAGATGTCGTATGTGTATGTACCATTCCCTCACCAGTAAATGTGTTTATTATGTATCACAAACATACTAAAAAGTAAAGCAAAATAAAGAAGGCCTTACCAGGTAATCGGATGGGCTTCCACGGGGCAGAGTTTGGCACATAAGCATGCTTTGTAGTGGTGACAATCAACTGAGTGCCCAGCTTATACTGGAACTTGATGAAGGCAATGCCACCTGTCCCTGAGGCCCCTGAGGCAATGGAGACCTGGTTGGCAAAGACCTCGATGAATGCCTCTGAGATGGGCTGGTGTGTGCTGGCATCACTGATGTGTACTTTCAGGGTCACCTCTGCAGAGAGAACAGTACTGTCAGTCAGGAAACAGCAATCGCATCCTGTGTTGCACTCTGACACGAGGCTGAAGGTGGACACGCTAAAAAAAATCAAGGTCTGCACACTCAGTGAGGGGATCGTGATTGGTGAATTTTCTTCTCAAAGCTCTCTTTGAACCTCACACCTCAAAACCACCACCCATCCCAAACTGCTTTCTTCTTTACCCCCTTTCACTCATTCCAACAGATAACCAAGGGACAAGGACTATCTCTCGAACACAGAAGGCAGCAAGTGCCATACTTTTTCTTCTCCAAGTTGCTAGCAAACAGCACAACCCTGGCTCAAATGCTACAGAAGAGACATGAACAGCCAAAGGAGTCACAGCCGTCATGTGCACCAGTCCTAGTAAACTGTGGACAGAGGTAATCGGGAGTGTCATGCTGGGCATCATGAAGACAGGCCTGAGAGAATAACAGTAAAAAAAAAAAAATCACCTTTTAATAACATTTTTATTAGTGCATATTAATCATTTATTATTTTTAGAAAAATATTACTATACTGGACAAACATAATGATAACATTCATCATAGGGAAGTTGTACTGTATATGATATATCTTGCTTCTTTTCTCCCCCATTCTTCCCCTTATGCACCAAAAATTTTGTTTCCATTTTTTTCGTTCAATTCTTTTTTGTCTCTTCTTTCCTTTCCCCCATGCCCCTCTCCTGTTCTCCTTCTCATTTGAACATTTTCTTCCATTTCCCAATGCCTATTATACATTTTATTCCTTATTTCCCCTTTTGGTTTTTCACTCCAGGGAAATAATGCAGTATTTAAACATGTTTGTCTGAGTTATTTCACTTAAGAGTATGGTCACAAAGTGAATCTGTTTAGTTATAAATGTGTCAAGCTCATCCTTCTTTATGGCAGGGTAGTACTCCCTTGCATAAAAACAAAAATGTATCTTCTTTACCCACTGATCAGATGATGGGCCTTTGGGCTGTTTCCAAGATTTTGCTATTACAAATTGTGCACATATTGCTGGGATATGATGCTCTTAATTCTTTTGGGAAGAAACCAAGGGGAATAAATTGGTTCAAACAAAATCTCTAGTTTTAGTTCTTTGAGGTATAGCCATACTGATTTCCAGAGGGGTTGCACAATGAATATTTATCTATAATACAGAAGGGTTTGTTTCTCCCTATAGCACTTTCAGCATTTGTTATTGATTGATTGATTGATTGATTTTTGAGACAGGGTCTCATTTTGTAGTTCAGGCTGGCCCTGAACTCAGTACACAGCCCAGGCAAGTTTTGAATTCGGGACCTAATGATTGCAAGGCAGGAACTGGAACCACTGAGCTAAATCCCTAGCCCACTGATTGATTTCTTGATAACAGCCATTCTTTCTGGACTGAGATGGAATCTTAGCTTTGTTTTAATTTGCATCTCCTGAGTAACTAGTCTTATTGAACAGTTTTTCATATATTTATTTGCTGTTTCTACTTCGTCATCTGAGAAGTGTCTACTTCAGATACCCATTGTGAATTAGGTCTTTAAATTGAGGGTTCTGGCTTTTTTTTTTTTTTTTTAGCATTTTATATTCCAAATATTAATCCTTTCTCTGAGAAACAGTGGCAAAATTTTTTTTCTCACACTGTGGGTTGTCTCTTCATTCTGTAGTTGGTTTCTCTAGCTATGCAAAAGCTTTTTAATAAGATAAAATTCCAGTTGTTGAACCTTTGTGATAGTTCCTGTGCAACTGAGACTTTATTCATAAAGCCTTTGCCTATATCAATGTCTTCAAGAGTTCTCCCATTCTACTGTCCAGCAGATTAGGTGCTTCTGTTTTAATATTTAGACCTTTGATGCATTTTAATTTTATTTCAGTGCATGATGAAAGATATGGGTCTAGTTCCAATCTTAAGACTGATTCTTAAGTATTTCATTATTTTTGACACTATTGCGAAAGATACTATTTTTCTAATTTTTTCCTCACAGTGAGTTCATTGTTGGTATAGAGGAAGGCTACTGATTTTTGAGTGTTAACTTTATATCCAGTTATGCTACTGAATTTGATTATTAAATCTAAAAGTCTTTTTGGTAGAAATTTTGGGGGTATTCTATGTAGAGTAACAAGTCTTCTGAAAATAAAGACTAACTTCTTTCTTATTCCTTTTATTTCTTTCTCTTATCTAACTGCTCTGGTAATATTTCCAAAATTATATTGAACAGTAGTGACAATGGACATTCTTCTCTTGTTTCTAATTTTAGAAATCAGAAATTAGAAATCTTGTTTCTGATTTTAGAACCATTGCTTCCTTTCAGTTTCTGTGCATTTCGTATGATTTTGGCTGTTAGTTTGTCATAGATAATTTTTTATCTGATTGAGATAATCATCTATTTTAATTTTCTGTAGGGCTTTAAAAAAAATGAATGGGTGTCTGACCCTCTCAAATGCTTTTTCTGCCCCTATTGAGAGGATCATGTAGTTTTTGGTTTTGGCTCTGTTAATATGCTGTATTACATTTATTAATTTGCATATGTTGAACTATAACTGGGATGAATCCTACTTGGTCATGGTGTATAACCTTCTTGATGGTTTGGTGCACTGTTTGCCAGTATCTTGTTGAAGAATTTGCATCTATGTTCATTAGGGAGATTGACCTATATTTCTATTTTTTGGTTGGATCCTTCTGTCGCTTTGTTATCAGGGTAATGCTTGCTTGCAGGAGTAAATTTAGGAATACTGCTTCCTTTCAGTTTCATTAAAGAGTCTGAGAAACTCGGGGATGCAAGGTCTTCTCTATAAATTTAGTGTCAAATTCAGCAGGGAATCCATCAGGGCTTGGGCTTTTGTTGGTGGTGGTAGGTTTTTAACTACATCTTCAATTTCATTGATTGATATTGGTTTATTTAGAATTTTTTATCCTCTTGATTCAGTTTCAGTAATTCATATGTAGTTAAGAATCCGTCCATTTATTCTGTCTCCTATCTTATTAGAATACAGGGTTCTGAAGTAGGTATTGATGATAATTGTCTGGATTTCTTCAGGATCTGTTGGGATTACACCCTTTTCATTCCTAATTGCATGAATTTGAGGGGTTTTTTCACTTTATCTTTTGCATAAGTTTGGCTATGGGCCTGTCAATTTTATTTAATCTTTCAAACAATCAAGTCTTTGATTCCATTCTTTGTATTGTTTTCTTCATTTCCACTGCATTAATTTCTGCTCTGATCTTTATAATTTCCTCCACTGTATGAGTTTAGGGACTGACTTGTCTTTTTCTAGAAGCTTGAGATTCAACATTAGGTTATTTATTAGAGTCTGGTGTTTTCTTGATATAGGTATTCACCAATATAAACTTCCCTTATAGCATTGTTTTCATTGTATCCCATAAATTCTGGTATGTTACACCGGTATTACTTTTTAATTGTAGGAACTGTCTAATTTCTTCTTTAATTTCATCTGACCCATTGGTTGTTCAGGGAGATGTTAATTTTCATGTGTTTATGAAATTCTTGTGGCTTCATTTGCCAATTATTTCTAATTACATTGGACTATGGTCTGACAAAATGCATGGGATAAATTCAGTTCTTTTGCACTTACTTAAGCAACATCTATGAGCTAGTATATGGTCTATTTTGTAGAATGTCCCACGTAGAGCTGAGAATATATATTCTAGTGTGGGTGGAGCACTCTTTAGATATCTACTAAGTATATTTGTTTGAAAGTTTGGTGCAATTCTAATATATCATTGTTGATTTTTTTTTTTTTTTTGAGACAGGGTCTCGCTTTGTAGTTCAGGCTGGCCCTAAGCTCAGCCTCCAATTCACATCACAGCAATCCTCCTGCCTCTGCCTCCCGAGTGCTGGGATTACAGACTGAGCCACCACGCCCGGCACTGGGGTATGTGGTGCTGGTTGCTGCTGGGTGTGAGTCTCCATGCCCAGTATTGTATGTGGTTAACTGGGTGATTGAACCCGGGTCCTTGTGCTTGCAAGACAGGTGCCGGAACCACTGAGCTAAATCCCCGACCCCCATTGTTGATTTTTTATTTAGTTTATCTGTCTATTTGTGACAACTGAGTACTGAGATTTCCCCATTACAATTGTATTAGTGCCTATTTGATTTTTTTGTATCTGTTAATATTTGTTTTATACAGTTGGGTGCACTGCTATTTGGTATATATATATATTTATGATTGTTATCTCTTCCTCTCAGATTGTTCCCTTTAAAAGGATACGGGCAGAATGGATTCAGAAACAAAATCCAACAATATGCTGATACAAAAAACACATTTAATTAAAAAAGGAGTTCAAAGACTGAAAGATAAAGGGTGAAAACAATATTCCATGAGACAGGAACCTGGGAAAAAGCAGGTGTAGCGATTCTATTCATGACAGTGGACTTTAAGCCAAGACTGATTAAGAGAAAAAGAAGGATACTACATCCTTGTATAATGTATATTAATCTTTTTTAAAACATTGATTTATTGATATATTTTATATACACCTTATGATCACAATCAACATTGAGAATTTATACCAGTACATGGTGATCATCAACATAATGGTGATAAATAGGTGATCATCAACATAATAATCTACCATTCTATTTTCCTGTAAATGAAATAGTCTTGTGTATGTATGTGTATATATATTGGGCGTGAGTCTCCATGCCCAGTATGGTATGTGGTTACCAGGGTTCAAACCCGGGTCCTTGTGCTTGCAAGACAGGTGCCGGAATCATTGAGCTAACTCCCCGGCCCCATGACAGGGTCTCGCTTTGTAGTTCAGGCTGGTCCTGAGCTCAGCCTTGAACTCACAGCAATCCTCCTGCCTCTGCCTCCCACATGCTGGTTTTTTTTTTTTTTGAGACAGGGTCTCGCTTTGTGGTTCAGGCTGGCTCTGAGCTCAGCCTCAAACTCACATCACAGCAATCCTCCTGCCTCTGCCTCACGAATGCTGGGATTATAGGCGTGAGCCACCATGCCTGGCACTGTGGTATGTGGTACTGGTTGCTGCTGGGCGTGAGTCTCCATGCCCAGTATTGTTATGTGGTTACCGGGGATCGAACCTGGGCCCTTGCGCTTGCAAGACAGGCGCCGGAACCACTGAGCTAACTCCCTGGCTCCTACATGCTGGGTTTATAGGCACTGTGGAATGTGTTTCTGATTGCTGGTGGGTGTGAGTCTCCACTCCCAATGTTGCATGTGGTTACTGAGGATTAAACCTGGGCCTTTGCACTTGCAAGGCAGGTGCTGGAACCACTGAACTAAATCTTTGGCTTGAGAAATTATATTTTTAGAGTTTTGAGGAACCTCTGTACTGATTTCTATAGTGGTGGTATTAATTTACATTCAAAAGTATGTGTTAGGACTACTGTGGTGATACACACCTGCAATCCCAGCATTCTGGGAGGCTGAGGCAGAACTGCAAGTCCAAGCCCAGCCTGGGCATTTTGGCAACTCAACTAAATAAAAAATTTAAAAATGGTTAGGAATTGATGTTCAATACAAAGGCCCTGGATTAAATCCCTTATACTGCTCAAAAGTTTAAAACAAAAGAAAAGACCAAAGAATGAAGATGAGGCTAGACAAAAAACAAAAAGAAACATTCAAGACAGATGGAATGTATTAGAAGAACAGGTTCAAGAAGAGAGAAGTATAAAGACTGAACATCTGATTTGGAGGCCTCCATCCTAAGCCAGGAAAGAAATGATGGTGGCCCAGGATTATCACCAAGAATATCAATGAAGGAAGGGTGATTCCAGCGCTAGACAGAGAACATGTTAGACATGTCTTCTATTCCAGTAACCTTTTCTGCTTGGGTACGAAGTAGATGGATGGTGACAGGCCACAAAAACTCAACTGAGCGGGCCGGGGAGTTAGCTCAGTGGTTCCGGCGCCTGTCTTGCAAGCGTAAGGGCCTGGGTTCGATTCCCCGGTAACCACATAACAATACTGGGTGTGGAGACTCAACCCGGCAGCAACCAGTACCACATACCATAGTGCCGGGCGTGGTGGCTCACGCCTGTAATCCCAGCACTCGGGAGGCAGAGGCAGGAGGATTGTGATGTGAGTTTGAGGCTGAGCTTGGGGCCAGCCTGAACCACAAAAGCGAGACCCTGTCTCAAAAAAAAAAAAAAAAAAAAAAACTCAACTGAGCACTATAGTGATCTGAAAACATTCCTGCTGACTTGAGATGGGAAATGGGTAGGGGCCCAGGCCTAGGGTCAAGTACCAGGCTGAGCCCCCAAGTGCAGGCAGTGGTATATTCCTGGAGGGTTACTGCTATCATCACTCTAGCTTTGAAGCTCAGCTCCATCGAGGGCTTGCCATGCATCATGGGATAGGTTAATTATGTTCTCCATGTCTCAGTTTCCTTATCTGTGAGCTACAAATGCTAACAATGGACATCTGCCTTTATAGGGGAAGACCATAAGCAGAGTGCTTGGCAGAGGAAACATCAATGCCAGTCATGGCTGTGACATTATTCCAACCACTAGGTTGCCATGCATTCGATCACAGTGTTGTGGGGTGATAAGGCAGAGCTCAGAAAAGGAAAGCAGAAAGCAAAAATGTATAAATAGCAAGGAGCAATGAGAAATCTTCTCACGGAGTATTAATACCTTTCCACCTAAGGTTACAGGGTGGGGGATGTAGCTCAGTAGTACAGCACACAATCAGTAAACAGGGGGAGGCAGTGGATCCAATCTCCACACCGAAGATGAGTGAAGGAATGAATCAATGAATGAAAGAAAAATTCTGTCCTAAACTGGTATAACCACATACAGTAGAACCTGTGTGTGTGTGTGGGGGGGGTCTCTGCTTTGATAACTTGCCCACTATTTGTCTCATAGGAAAGAAAGCAATTTTTTCACCGCTACAAATTTCAGTTAGTCCATCATTTCTTCACTGTTTTTTCCACACATTGATAAAATAAGTTTTTTAATAGATGACCTCCGATAATAACTAAAGAACCCAAGACCTAGGTACAATGATGTATACCAAATAAATCCCTCAAAATCCTTTAGACAGGAAAATATGCTACAGAAGCTAAACTTACTACTTCATATTATAGAAGAAAACTAATACAGAAAGTTAGAAAGATAAAAATCCACATCATGAGAACCTAGAATGTGACATCATACATTTAGCCAGTTCTCCAAACTCATCAGCGTTAGTTACCTTCATGTAGACATAAGGGAAATATAGCACAGTTTTTTATTTAACTTGGTCTTCTTTGTCCCCAAGTAATATGCTGAATCATAACATAAGTAAGTCAATTTTCATTAATAGTCATATGGCAAAAACTCTCTGGAAGAGGGCAAGTAGGAAGGGCTTTGTAGGGTTATACTGATGATTTGTGTAGTTTTATGGTAATGTAACATTTACTGACAACTGGAATTACAAGATATCTACTTTCTCTTCACTATTGTATAAAACCACTGAGATTTGCATAAAAAAGGATTTGGGAATAAATAAAGGAAGAAGGAGTTGACCTAATTAGAATCCTACATTCAACTGCTTGAATTTCTTCTGATGTACAAAGTCTAGTTTATGTTCTACAATTATATACTTTAGAAAAGTATCACATCATTTTTTCTCTCCTACACATTCATCACCAAATTGTATGGGGCCGATTCCAACACACATCTCAAAGCAGGCCTTTGTTTTGCATCCAATGCCCTATTTCAAGCTTTCATAATCTATCACTACACTGCTCATCCGCCTTGTAACAAAAACTGTCCTCCCCTTCAGACTTTAGCCTTGAAGTGCCATGGAAGCTGGGTGGCATTATTTTCCTTTATTGGTACCAGGTATTGAACTCAGGACCTTCCACTTGTGAGGCAGACACAGCACCACTGAGCTACCTCTCCAGCCCAAGGGAGGTGCTATCTAAAACACTGAGCTGGTCTGGGGATTTAACTCAGTGGTTCTGAAAGAGCAAAGTTCCGAGTCCAAACTCTGGTACCCCAATAAAACACTGAGCTGCATTTGCTCACCTTCACCCCATACAGTAAGTGTCAGGAACTGGACTCCAACTCTGGGGACACATGTTCAAAAATGTTTATTTGTGAATGGTTCATAAGCCAAGAACGGTTTTTATACATTTATATGACAGAAAAAAATCACAGTGATATTTTGTGTCCTACTAAAATAACTTGTAATTCAAATTTTTTTTTTTTTTTTAGACAGGGTCTCGCTTTGTGGTTCAGGCTGGCCCTGAGCTCAGCCTCAAATTCACATCACAGCAATCCTCCTGCCTCTGCCTCCCGAGTGCTGGGACTACAGGTGTGAGCCACCACGCCCGGCACTGTGGTATGTGGTGCTGATTGCTGCTGGGTGTGAGTCTCCATGCCCAGTATGGTATGTGGTTAGCCGGGGATCAAACCTGGGCCCTTGCGCTTGCTAGACAGGTGCCAGAACCACTGAGCTAAATCCCCGGCCCGATGTAATTCAAATTTTATAATACTTAGAATATAGTTTAAGTATTACTAGATTTGTTATTTCTTATTCACTACTTTTTTTTTTTTTTTTTTTTTTTTTTGGTTTTTT
>PVIR01027651.1:0-22699 GCA_004026965.1 Petromus typicus | reverse complement strand
AATAGAAAATGCTCAATGTAAAATAAGGTGAAAGGGGACAATGTTGAGATTGTAACAAAAAAGTAAGGAAACAAATTTTATATATATGGGGGGGTGGTAGGGTGGGTGGGGCTATGGGAAAAAATGAGAATTAAGTTGTGTCTTATACTGGTACAAATCCCCATTATGGAGTGCAATCATGATGTGTATATTTAATGTAGCAATAAAGATAATTTTAAAAAAATTAAATATCTCTATAAAATGTTCAGAAGACGGGCGTATGCAAGCATCACACTTAGGGCATATAAATTTCAAAATAAATAATTGAAGATTACAGTGGATACTTTACACTGCACATTTCTTAATGTGTAGGATTCATTGAATGATATTTAAAAATATAATATCAGAAACCCAATAACATCAGAGATCTTCTTTACCTAATTTGAAATTTTTTTTTTTTTTTTTTTAGGCAGGGTCTCGCTTTGCAGTTTAGGTTGGCCCTGAGCTCAGCCTCAAACTCACATCACAGCAATCCTCCTGCCTCTGCCTCCCGAGTGTTGGGATTACAGGAGTGAGCCATCACGCCTGGCACTATGGTATGTGCCACTGGTTGCTGCTCGGTGTGAGTCTCCAAGCCCAGTATTGTATGTGGTTACCGGGAGATTGAACCCGGGTTCTTCCACTTGCAAGGCAGGTGCCAGAACCACTGAGCTAAATCCCCGGCCCCCAACTTGAACATTTATGGGAGAAAGATATAGATATTTTTAAAAAAGTGTTTATGAGGTTGAACAGATAATTACCAACTCTGTAAATGTTCAAATATTAATCTCTATATTATGTATTTATATGCAAGTTTGGTAGACCAATACTTATTTCAGAATGCAAGTGTGTTGAAGGAAATATATCTATATAATACTTTAACATAATTTATACATAATGGGTTGTTTTGTAGTAATGAAATTTCTCAATTACTTTTTTCCCTTTGTACTTGAAAATAGTGGTATATTCTTCTGAGAAATCAAATGGAGATACTGGAGAAATGTAAGAAATTTTTGGTTTTATTTTAAGGGTAAAAGCAAAATACCTACACTGCTTCTCCACAATCAGAGAGATTTTTAGCCAGTCCCCTGAGCAAGTAATTTCTTGCCCTCTCACAGCCCTCTCAGCTGTGATAGTGGCTGTGAGTGCTATGAACTTTATGGTCTATGAGTAAATGGAGGAAGGTAAATGGAATGCATTTCTTTTTCCTTTTTTTTTTTTTTGAGTCATCTCTGATACATAAATTGGTTACTCTTAACAAAAGGTGAATTTCAGATCAAAGATAAATAATATATGGAATTCAATGGTTAGTAGGATTAAAAAAGGGAAATACATATCTCAAAAGGTTAGAAAAAACATATATTTTAATATTCTATGAATTGAAAATAATATTTGTTGAAAGTCACTAGTAGGATTTTTAACATTATGTTATAAACACACCAGGAGACACACAGTGGCACACAAATGATTACAAATATACATCCAAGATCACATTTGACATATTTGATAACATTAAACTCTACTCAAAATCAAAGTCAATGCACATTGATGTGAACATGTTTTATTCTGAGTTATACTATTGAAAGAAAAACCATAAGATTTATTCATGAAATCAAGGAGAGTCAAAAATATGATGTATGAAATGAAAAGACTGTTACCTGAAAAGCTCTAGACAGGTTTTAAAAATTATTTGAAGAAATAAGTTCAACATGGTGACTAATAAACCAATAATTATGAAGTCGATGATTTTAGAGCATGCCATTTAGAAAAACTTGCTGAGTAAAAGGATATCGCATGGACCATAATAAAGAAAAATGTCTATAAAAGTTAACAAAAAATTTCATAGGAACTGTGATAAAAAAGAGAATTTATGGTTAAACTAAAAATAGCAAGAATAAAATATGAATTACCTTAATCCTCCTAGAAACCGTTGTTCTCACTTAGTCTACACTTACTCACAGTACTTACTGAAGCAGTTGTGGAAGTCCTCCTATGAAAACCTTTATTTGAATTGTCACGTTTGCCTCTATGACCTGAATTATTTCAGAATATTTCTTTCATGATCCTTTTGACACCGAAGAGGAGGCAGAAGTAGCATAGTGAGATATCTGATGAATAAGGAGGGTGAGGATTATCTTAGTTATGTTCTCATTGCTGGTAAACAATATGGGACTCCTACAAGTAAAGGAGGAAATGTTTATTTTAGCTCACAGTTTGCAAAGGTTTCAGTCGTGTGGGTCCAAGTCAAGGTGCATGGAAAGGGCCATGGTAGAGGAGAAACAGTGTGTGGCAAGGTGGACAGGAGGCAAGGAGCAGCAAGAATTTTGGATTTTTATTTCATCATGGTTCCAAACCTATTGGATGGCACCACCCACGCTCAGAGTGGGTCTTCTTATCATCCCCACCCAGAACTATATTAAACCACTCTAATTTGCCATGCACCTGTCTTCGCATATCCTAGATCTGGCCACCTTTGAAAGGGCCCACTTATGACAGCATGAGGCTTGGGGGGCATCTAGATACAAGCCATAACAAGATTAGACTGCAATATTCTTATTTGACATAAATTACCCTAAATGTTTGATTAATAAGGTATGATCAGATAATATGTTCTTTGAATTTTATCTCAGTAAACAACACTGAGATTACTTTCTCACAATACAGGAAAGATGTCACACTCATCATTTAAAAAATAATATTATTTTTCTTAGTGAATATATCTTTCACTGTAAGTTTTTTTTTTTAAATCCACTCACTCATAAGTGAAATAAATAGGTCACAGATATGTAAGCTCCATATCTTTTCTCTGGTATGAGAATCTGAAGATGTAGATGACTTCTAGAATGTATGACAGATTTTGCAAAATAGAAAATATTCAAAGGGAAAGGGCGTTTGGGAAAGTAATAAGGGGAAAGAAAATATAATCTTATAAAAAAATAAAAGAAAGCATACACATTTAGGCGGTGATGGTTGTAGGGTGGGTAGGGAAATAGGTAAAAATGAGAATTAATTCATGTCATTTGCTGGTACAAATTGCCAATGTTGAGTGTGATTGTGTTGTGTATATGAAATGTACCAATAAGAATTCAATTAAAAAATATCCACTCACTGTACTTTTCCATTACTCAATGTAGAACTCAAAGAAAATAGTCAGATTTGCAAAAAAGGCAGATGATCCAGAGGTGGAGGAAGAGGCATAGAAAGGAGAGGAAAGAGAGAAAGTAAATACGTCAGATGTACTAAACAAAGTACCAATTAGCATGAAGAATGTAGTCATTAGTCAGCACCAATGTATAGAGAACGAAGGAAAGAAAGAAAGGAAGGAAGGAAGGAAGGAAGGAAGGAAGGAAGGAAGGAAGGAAGAGGGAAGGAAAAAAGGAAAGAAAATTGTGTGGAACTGCACTGAGTTCCAAGGGATCTCTAGGGATAAATAAATCAATCCAGTACAATCTCAAAAACAAAACATAGAAAGGATGTTTTATTTAATAGTTCTTATAGAAAAACAAACATGTAAGAGTAACCTGAAAAACAATCTCATAAATGAAAACTGGCTTTTTCAAACAGTAAGGAAAAAAAATAGTAATGCTACACTGTCTCCAAAGTAGCTATCAGCACAATAGTGAGATGTCATGGAAATTTGTAAATCTATTTAAACAAATGTATTCAATTTGTATCTATATTTAAACACAAGAAAGGAAAAAGAAATGTTACTTAATAAACCGTGTTTGTACAACTGCTTAAACGTTTATAAGAAATAAAAGTAGCACTGTTCTTGCTTTTCACACAGAAAAATTTCTGAATTGTTCAAAACTTGTAATCTGCAAAATAAAACTTTAGTAAAACTGTGAACACACGAACTTGTATTAAATAATGATATTGGAGTAGAAAACAACATTGTTCTAAATATTATATGTAAATAGATGTGGAGGGTTCTGGTGCCTCCCCATAACTCCAGCAGAAAGTTAACTAGAAGGGGATATGATATGACAGAGGTCTGCCTGAGCAGTTTAGCAACTTAGCAAGATCTTTTCTCAAAAAATAAAACAACCTTGGGCTGTAACTGTGATTATCAATGTAACTGCCTTGGGTTTAATATGGAGAAAGAGAGAGAGACAGAGACACAGAGAGAAAGAGAGAGAGAGAAGAAGGGAGGAAGGGAGAAGGAGAAAAAATAAAGAAGAGAAGACATAAGGGTGGGAAGAAAAAAGGAAGGAAATTATAAAATTAAATTATCCTGATGAAAATAAATTCAACTTATTTAAGTGAGTAAATAAAATATTTGCATCTTGTGTAACTGAGACTTAACAAACATAATATACAAAATACTCTACAATGTTTTTGTTTCAAAACTCCTGGACAATAATTTTATGATATCCAAATATATAAGACTAACTAAAATATAAATAATATGTATTTTAGCAATAGATATGAAATTATCCAATACTTCTGAGGATGTGTGAAAAATACTATGCTTATCTATAAAGATATTCCAGCAATTCTAGTTTTAGGAGTCTATGATTCCAAAAACATGTAACTGGAAAAATGTGAATAAACCTCACCATTTTAACGTATTTATAATGGAAAACTTATGAAAGCTAGAAATAACATAATGCATATGTTATTCAGAGCAATTGTATATATCACAATATAATTAAAAATATCAACTATTGGTAGTAACGGACCAATAATTGTTTTTGAAAGAAAGACAATGCAATATGTGTGTTAGAATCTCCTACAACTGGTAGGACACTTGCACTGAAATCTTGACATTGGTTCACTCTGGAAGGTGTGATTATGCTTTCTATTTCCATTTTCTTTGCTTTTTCTTATAACTCTATTTCATTTGCCCACAGCAAAACAAATAAAATTAAATAATATGGTACCTTTCTTCTAGTACCGTGTGTGTCCCAGAGCCATGGTGGGTTTAAAGAAATCTCTCCGAATCTGAGTTTCTGTTCTAGAATGTGACATTTTTTCCCCCTAGTTAAAAATACGACTTTGTTTCTTCTGTTAGGGAAAGGTGAACACGGGAAACCTTACCCCCTCGCGGAAGAGGACAGAGATGACTCTGCTTACAGGGAGAATGGTTTCAACATTTTTGTCAGCAATAATATTGCTCTAGAGAGGTCCCTGCCAGATATCCGCCATGCTAAGTAAGTAACAGCGTCCTGTGCGTGCAGGGTGGGTTCTTTGATTACTTTGTTTCTTTGTGGGTTTTATTTTACTGCTTTTTGTTTTGCATCACTGGGAAATGTTTAACAAAATTTCTTATTATAATAACTTGGGAAAAATTCATTTCATAATATGTTTGATTCAATGAAATAACCCTCACATTTTCAAAAACGATTAATTACTAGTTCTCCAAACCTGCAAAGGCATTTTCATTGATCATATTATCTCCGTTTAAGATGAAATATTTTAAGACAATATTCCTACTTTTTTACCTTGGGCCAATGTAAATTGAGTCATATATTTTCCCCTGGAAGATGAGGCAGTCAGATGTGTCTACGTGCTTGCCTTCTGTGGACTTCGTCCTGCCACATGATTAGTGCCATTGTCAACACTCTCCCAGAAAGCATGCGTATGAGAAACGCGTCCGTGATCCAGCAGAGATGGTAGCATGTTCAATATCTGCCAATGTGGGAACAATTTGTGCTTTGTCATCTGACAGTGATTTCAGTTTTTATTAAATCATTATAAATATTGTGCTGTAAGTGGGAACAATATAACACTTCACATCCATCTTCTTTCTTCCCACCTCTGTCTTTAAATTGGTCACAATATTGTTTTGTTCTAATATTTGTAGGTTTCTTGGTGTCTAAAGCCCAAAAAGATGTCATGGACATCAGAGAGGATCGGAATTTGGGATGATTTTTTCATGCATCTTTGATAAATCCATTCAGCTGCACTAAATGTTTACTCATCCACACACTTCACCTTCCTTTTGGAAATGTGTGTCCAGGACAAAATCAGAGAAAATGAAATGGACAGAAACTAAATGACAATGCAATTTCAGAGTCTAAATAAAATCAGTAATATAAATAAACTCTAAACTTTGTGTAAATATATTTAACCCATTGGGGGAAAATCAGGAAATTTTGGGAGATAGTTTTCTTCTTGTCATATTAAGTCTTTATGAATTTATTTGAAAAGTAATAAAATAATTAGTTTTCTTGAATTTTATGAAAATTTGCATTTATTGGTATAGTTACACAGAGGATTAATATGAAAAGTAAATTGATTTTTCTTCAACTGGATGCTTTATATATTAATCTAAGCCTTTAAACTAGCCAAATTATTCCCAGATGTCTTTAAATCATCTACAGTAATCCCCACTGAGCAAGAACATTTCTAGTTATGAGAAATTTTAATACCTAATTACACACAATCAGAGATGCTTTATATTTAAGGGTTAGCATAATAAATATGTTCGGAGGATAATCCCCATCCGTCTTCTTCCCACCCCTGCATTTCCAACCCTGTAATGGGGTATTCAGGTGGAAAGTTTCAGGTGGCAATAGGATAGAAAAGCACGGATCTCAAAAGAAAACTGATATCCCTGTTCTTGTCGGGAATGTATTTTGAGTGCAGTGAATACCTTATAAGAAATTCTATTATTGGGCGATGATAGATGGAAAAGATGGACTATATTTCAAATTTATATTAGAATCAGTGAATATGTTATGAAGAAAATGATATTCCAAAAATTTAGAAAGAAAAATGAGGGGGAAATTAATATCAAACAAGAAAATAAAGCAAGAAGAAATAAAAGTTAGGAAAGGAAAACCTTTGTTGCTGGGTGGAAGTGACATGATGAAGGGTAGCTGTGACTGACAATTGACCTTGGCTAGTCCATTGTCTGACTCTCAACACACAGGAGAAGACCTCCAGGGCCACTTCTGATGCCTGCAATGTCCTCCCTGCAGGTAATCTACAGTCAAGAAAGTCTTACAAGGGTCCTCATCTTGAAAACTTTTTTGTTTTATACACCGTCTATGTTTTGGTGTTTTCAAAATTTCCCCCACCTTTCTGAATGCAGTTTATGTGGTGATGGATGGCATTTGTACAACTTGAAGACATACTCTGCGTTTTAAATTCTCCCTTTTGTTAGTATCCAGTTATATCTATATACCAGGTACCTGGAAACTATCCCTAGAGTATTTTACCTTTATATTGTATTTAATAAAATGCTGATATAAATAATTTAGCATGAGCATTTCATGTGACAGAATCTAGTCAGTTCTTATATTGCTGGTCTGACGCTCATGTTTTCTACCTTTCCTTTGTATTTGGCCACTTAACTGAGGTACTACATGTGTGCTTTTTAAGCTGAAGAGCATATTATCCATCTTCCAGTACAAGATGGGAAATATAAGACATCTATGTGAATATATAATAGACAAGAATAGGAAAGTTATAGTGATGTGTAAAGTGACCCACATGGAAAAGAAGTTCTGATAATATTTTGCATAAATACATTGGTCATAAAATAAACTTAAAGAATATCTGTGTGCAATTTGGACATGAACAACTTAATCCATGTTTTTGATGTGTTTTTCAAATGATGTCATATTTAATCTATATACAATTGATGTTTATGTAAAAAAATACATGAGATGCATAAAAATCATTTATAATAGGAGAGATGAAATAGGATTTGCACAAGATGCATATAAATTAATTCTTAATATGTACTTTTATCCTTCTTGTTAATGAATATTTATGTTTATGTAAATTATGTGCACATACATATTATCTGAGATGCATTTCTACAGTGGCTAATTAGATGCATTAATTTAAAATTAAAATTATCAACTCTGTATTGTGGCTTTTTATTTTTGTTATTTATTTTTCATATTATTAATATTCCTGGAATGTAAATAGTTTTATATTTATAATTTTGACAATAGGTGGAATATTGACTATGGGGAAAAAGCCATGCTATTTTACTTCTTGGGATGTATAAGATAATTTCTAGAACCACTTAAATTATATCATTGCATACAGCAGTTATCCCAGACAGCTACACCACAAATTTTTACTGTACTAGTTCAGAAACAAATGAATAATTGACCCTAAATAACATGGTATGAAAATACCCTTATTTTTGATGTCCAATTGGTGAGCATGATATAGATGTGGGGCATGTATAACATTTAATTCTAAATTGTAGACTGGTGTACATTCGAGGTTTAAATCAGACTTTTCTAGACAATCTCAGGGTGAGTGAGAGACTGATCTCATCAAACAAGTTCAAGTACAAAAGGAAGCACCTAAGATCTGGAGCCCAGCTCAGAACCTGGAAATTCAGTTTGGTCTTTCCTCCTAGAAGAAATGTCTTTGAAGACAGAGAAGGGTAGGAATGTTCACGAAACAGCCATCTCAAAGTGTGAGAGCACTAGTCCACACACGAGTCCTTGCCCTTGATAGAGTACATAATATTTGCTTTGCAGAAATGGTAATTTCTCAATATACCCAGACAATTGAGTATATATATTTTTACTTTTCCATATCTTATATTCTAAATATTCCCACCTACCTGCAAGTATGTCAATTCTAAGAAAACTGTGAAACTAACATCTCAATTTGTCATTTTAAATTTTGATTTACAATTCACTAAATTGCGGTGTGATCTTTCTTCATGGTCATCAAAACTAAATTAAAACTAAAATCAAGTTCACCAAATTAACAGATAACAACTTTTCAGGTATTTCTCTGCCTTCAGATTGTGATGTTTTTGGATTCCTTTCCTTATTTTCCATTTACATAATGAAAATATTAAAGATAAGATCTAGTGCATACTAACTCTAAAATAAAGTTACCAATACACAATTAAACATGTGAGACAATTTTGGTCTTTTAGAAACCTCAATTATGTGTAGAGTTTTTAACACTGATATTTAGTCAATATACTTAAAAGATACTTCTATGAACTTTTAATGAAATAGAAAAATACAATGTAACTATTTACACTCTTGTCCATATAGGGCTAGAACTCATTGATAGAAAATGTTTAAGTGATCAATTCAAAAACAACCAAAGAAAGTTTTTCTTTATTTCTCAATTTCAAAAATTGCATAAAAATATGAGTAGTACTGGGGGGTTTCCTTTCATGTTTATATTATGTTATGCTTGTAAAAGTGATGAAGTATTTTCTTTCAGTAAGTTTACCACTGAGAAGCAAAATAAAATATCTGTGCATTCTCATTGGGCAGGAATCAGTGCCTCAAAAAAGCAGATGGAAAGTTATCCTTTAAGTCAAATGGTGCTCTAGGCCGAAATACATCTAAATATAACTAAAAAAAAAACTCTATATATTGTGAAATAGAAAATGTTCAATGTAAAATAAGGTGAAAGGGGACAATGTTGAGATTGTAACAAAAAAGTAAGGCAACAAATTTTATGTATATGGGGGGGTGGTAGGGTGGGTAGGGCTATGGGAAAAAATGAGAATTAAGTTGTGTCTTATACTGGTACAAATCCTCAATATGGAGTGCAATCATGATGTGTATATTTAATGTACCAATAAAGATTTTTTAAAAAATAATTAAAAAAAAATAAAAAACTCAACAGTGAGGGCCGGGGGTTTAGCTCAGTGGTTCCGGCGCCTGTCTTGCAAGTGCAAGGACCTGGGTTCGATCCCCAGTAACCACATATACTGGGCGTGGAGACTCATGCCCAGCAGCAATCAGTACCCACATACCACAGTGCCGGGTGTGGTGGCTCACGCCTGTAATCCCAGCACTCGGGAGGCAGAGGCAGGAGGATTGCTGTGATGTGAGTTTGAGGCTGAGCTCAGGGCCAGCCTGAACCACAAAAGCAAGACCCTGTCTCAAAAAAAAAAAAAACCTAAGAAAAAAAAATTTAAAAAAAATTCAACAGTGAATTTATGATACAACACTTCCAAGTGAGTACTCTCTGTACCCAAAAGATAAATTTATGTCCACTCAAAGTTGTACATGACATGTATAGCAACATTATCTCTACAAAACAAGTTAAAAGGAAGTATTTTCATAAAACAAAGTTAAAAGGAAGAAACAGCCCAAATGATTCTCAAATGATGTACAGGTTAATAAATAATATTATGGAAGATTATTTATTCATTATGGATACAAATATTTACAAATTCTCCATCACTGCATAAGCTCAATGCTGAAAATACTGTTGTGAACAAAAAAGGCCATTCACAAAATTCCATTTAAAACATGTTGGCATTGACGTAAGTGTCCAAAATAGAGAAATCAATAGAAATGCAATATAGATTATCATTTGTAAGTAACATGGGGATGATAATTTAATGTTTGAAAGTTATTTTTAACTGGATGTTATATCCTAAAATTTATTGTACTTATGTCTAGCAATATTATTGAGCATATTCCAAATATCGAATTCCCCTCTTTAAATGATCAGACAAATGAGCCCTATAAAATCCTATTTGAATAAATGTGTTTTGTAGAGATAAATCATTAATAACTTACTCCCCCTCAATCTGATTTCACCACCTTTTTAACCAAATAAGTAATTCCTGTGATAGCCTTATTATCTGATGTAAAAAGTATCAACCACTAAATGTTTGTAACTATAACATAATTATATACATAATTATCTTTATATAAAGATAATTGCCTATAGTTTTTGAAATGGAATATGTAAGTACATCAAAATCATGAACAAAATTTTATAATACAATTTCATTAAAAATCTGTGACTCTGATGTGGAAAGGCTCATTAAATATTCCTTAGTGAAGGGGCTATTAATCATATATTTCAAATCTATTTTCTTTATTATTCTGGCTTAAAAGTAATCACATACCCCAATGTCTTCAGTATTCCACCAAATTCCTCTTCCCTTAAATTTCCTCTTGCTCCTAGATTTGCCTCCAGCTATTAGATCTATCTGCATCAATACTTATTTTCTCAACTTCTGATTATTCCTTAGCATTACTAAGTTCTTCTGGTCAAATTCACTGAAGACGTCTATGTTACCCAAAATGCAATGTGTTTTTATCTGCATGCTATGAAATTTCTGAGCTCCTTGGATATTTTGATGCTGATCTCAGTTTAAGGCTCTCTTCCTTGATCTCTTTTCTCATGTATTTTAAGCTTTGTTTGCAAATGGATTATTCTATATCAAACACTATATATTAAAATCCATTGATCCTCAGTTCTGGTACATTTCTCCTTTTTATTTGCCCTCTCCTTGTTGATTTTTACCAGTGAGGCCGTTTAAAGCTATTTCTATGTTAATGCCAACATACACCCCTTTTCATCCCCACTGTGTTTACTACCATCACTTCATCGGAATGCCAAAATAACCAGATCACTGGACTCCACATACTCTTGTTTTTCTCACTGGATTCAGCACAGTGTGACTGTGAGCCTTAAAAGCTAAGGTGGAATAGTACAAGGCCCTGTAGAACACTAAGACTTCCACTGCACAAAATAGCAACAGCTCATAAAAGTGCCAACCTTGCTGTCTGTCCTGTCTTGTCTGTCCATTTGCTTTCTCCCTACATGGACTCTCTCTGCCACCTCATATAAATACACAGCTGAATGAAAAGATATTTTTTTTTCTTAGCACAAGTATAAAATACAACATTACATTAAAGTGTTAATAATATTCCTTTGAACAATGTTAATATATAAATATGCCCATATAATAGGCCACACTGTATTAATAAGTAAATGGATGAATGGATGAATGAATATACAGATACTAATGACCCTTCTCACTGAAAAATGCTCATATATTCTTGGCAGTACAGACTTAATTTGGGGGCCTGTCAAAGGCAGAATAAATTACCAGTTATCACTACTTTATCAAACCCAACTACTCTCGGCAGATTAGAACAGAAAAACGGCATGACTAAAACCAGCTATTGAAAATTGAATATGCTGACACTAGAACAATTACTATGTAAATTGCTTCTCGGAAATTACTTATATGGATATGCTTTAAAATATACTTGTCACTAGCCAGATGCCAACGTGACATTTTATTTTGCCGCTGTTGACAATGGGGCACAGAGAACTGTGCTGAGCCAGAATGTTCTTTCAAGAATCGTGCAATGGCAAAAGGTTTAAAAAAAAAAAATTCAAGAAGTTCTTTCAAATTCCTGAACTGGCTGATCCTCAATTGAGTATCCTAAATGTTATGGTTTTGATCTTAAGCGTCCCATGCACTGAAGGTTAGACTCTAGGCCATTGAGTGACTGGGAAGAGGTTGAATGTTTCGGGGCGGGCGGAAGTTTGAGCACTGTGCTGAGGGTCCCTGGAGGAAGGTGCCGGGATCCTGCCTCGCTCTCCAACACCTCTGGTCTGTCTTGAGGTCAGCAGTTGTTCACTGCATTTTCACCAGGGTATATTTTGCCATCACCGGGCCTAAGCCAAATGAACTGAAGTCTCTTAAACTTTGAAGCTCAAATAAACAATTTCTCCTTTTAAATTCTTTAATTTAAGTACTTGTCATAGGGATAGAAACTTAATACACTCACTAGTTTGATGATCTTGTTTAAAAAAATATGAATTTCACTGAACTCAAGGATTTTAATGCTCATCTGTCAATAAAGTGAGTTTCTACAGCTTTTTGAAGACAAAGAGGTAATAAATTAATTATTGAACTGAATGATAATTACTTTAGAGTACTGATTGCTATTATTCATGCTTAAAATGAATCTATGATATTCTTATTTTTGATGTAATCTTGAAGTAAACAAAATGTAGTCTTTAGATTCAATTTCCTTCCATGTACTTGCTCATCAAACTGACTGGAGATGAGTTAACCCTCTGTCACCATTTCAAGGAAAGCCCTGTTACTCCAAAATGGCACAAATCATAAGCATTTATAATGCAGATCCCAAAGTAGCCCAGAAACAACTCTCTCACCATCCATCATGATAACTGCCGTGGGATAATATTATAACACGCTCAGTAATATTGTAGAAAAATCTTCCTTGAGTCCTATGTTTCACATAAGTATCTTTATATATAAATGTTTCTATAAATTTATTTTAATCTATAATATGTGACTATAATTGAGAGATCTTTCAAAACATTCAATCAATTTACTTTCAGATTATTTTATAAGAAAACGTTAGAAATAATACTACATAGTTAAAATGCCAATATGAATTATAAGCAAATATGAAGAATGTGGATGACTTAAATCCTATAAAAGACAAATATTTCTTTCCCAAATATTAATTTAAGTGCAAGGATTAAGACATGAATTCACTACTTTTGGGCCTCTAAATACTATATATGGTGACAATATACTAAATTTAAATTTTATTTTTTGAAAGGATGATCTCAATAAATACATTTTAAAGGTTTTGATAGCTTTATGAAATTAATTTTGAAGTACAGCTCTGATTTTTATTATCCAACATTCTGATTTTATTTTTCTAGTATAATTTTTTTACTGTAACAACTACTGAGGTTTTTTGTTTTTGTTTTTGATTTTTTTTCCTATGAAGCAACTATGATACACAGCAACACCTTAGCACTCCCTGGCTTTGCTTTCAAAGGGTGTTAACTTAGAACAGAGCTGTTTTTATTCCAGACTTAATTCACCACCCTTATAGACGAGCCTTCTAACTGTATCCAAACTAATTCTGAGAGTATGTATCCTAGGTATGTTCCCTCTGATTATCGTTGGTGCCTCATTCCCTAGGAAGAAGTTCTGTCTCACACACTGCCATCCGTCAAAACTCAGCAAACCTTCAGGGGCTTCTACATGTCAAGACGCCCTGCTGTGGTGAGCTCTGTCCTACAGACTCTGGCCTCCTTGGTCTCCCCAGATTCTTGGCTTCATTTGCTTCATTTAAGAAGATCATTTGATTCTACTTATATTTATCTTCTCTTTTCTATGACCTGAAATCATAAGCTAGAGAGTAAGCAGAGAAAACTATTTGTTTCTTATTCATCAAAAATCATTGTTTTTTCTTACTTAACTTTTCATGTCCTGAAAAACATTTTTTTCACATTTTAAAATTTGATTTTCTTAAATAAAATGAAAAGCAAATGTTAAGCCTGTTGATCTACTTGGTTAGAAGAGGACATGCCAGTGATGAGCTCATCTAGAAACACTGTTTGATGGAAATTGGAAAAAACAAATCTACTTAGATAAAAATATACAAAACTAATATGAGATATTAGTGGTTGTGAGGGCCTGAAAAAATTGGGCTCACTGTTGCCCAGAGGTCAATATGTTAAAAGCTTGATTGCTAGATAATAACATAACTGAGGAGCTGTTACAAGGTGCGGCCAAGGAGAATGAAGTTAGTACTATATTGGTTGATAGGAAAGTCTCTGTGCATTGTAGATAATGAAAATAGCCAGATTCTTGACTCTTGTCATTAGGCCAGTTTTCATGGCAACTGGGCATGTGTAGCTGCATGGGAATATGTGGGACTCCCTTCCTGTATCTCTCATTGATTTCACGTCACTAGGTTGCCATGAGGGAGCAGCTTCCTCTATCACGTGCTGCTTGTCCTCACAGCCTGCCTCATCACAGCCAGAAGTGACAGAGCCAGTTGACAGTGGATGGAGAACTCTGAAACCATCACCCAAAGGGACTCTGACCTCCCTTAGTTTGATTTCTTATCAGTGTTTTGCACAGCCACACACTCGTGACTAACACACGATGTAACAGCATTTTCACAGATATTTTGTACCAAGAACTGGAACTTTTCTGGGACTTTTATTCTACCTGTCCAGTCATTGAGATATTCTGTTGAAGAGATACTACTTTTCAAGTGTTTTGTCATAGCATGAAAAATATGCTATGCTATTTGAATACAGTTTGTATTCAAATGATAGATTACTTTTTGATAAGAATTTCTTCAAACCTGTCAATGGTTTATTTCCAAATATATTCATGAGGGATAGATTACACATTTAATTAAGAAATATTTGAGCTAACTAAGTAATGGCCTACTCCTTAAAATATTATAGTTTTGAAATAATTTTTTTTTGAGGCAGGGTCTTGCTTTGTGGTTCAGGCTGGCCCTGAGCTCTGCCTCAAACTCACATCACAGCAATCCTCCTGCCTCTGCCTCCCAAGTGCTGGGATTACAGGCGTGAGCCACCACGCCCGGCACTGTGGTATGTGGTTCTGGTTGCTGCTGGGGTGAGTCTCCATGCCCAGTATGGTATGTGGTTACCGGGGGATCGAACCCGGGTCCTTGTGCTTTCAAGGCAGACACCGGAACCACTGAGCTATATCCCCGGACCCAGTTTGGAAATAACTTTAAATAATCTGATACATATAAATATGTCATAAAAGTCAGTTATAATGAAAGATGAAAATGCTAGCTTCTCATTATTGCTTTGGTAATCTGGATATGTGAGCCATGAATACTTTTCAAAAAATGTATATATTCTTTAAAGTAAAGAGATTTATTCATCCAGTATATGTCTTTGCCAAATTGACTAGTAGAATAATTTATATTAAGCTTCCTAAAACTCTAAGGTCTTAGCTTCTAACTAAATGAAGGGCTAAACTAAAACACAAAATGTTAAGTGTAGTTACAGCTCTAATCCCTTCTGTTGCTATGTTTCTACATAGTATCCTAAATATCACACAAGTTGCTCTATGAAGAAATTGAAATTTTTATGTTAAGTGTAATCTGAGAGATAATTTCCTTTGTTAATTTTATTTTGAGAAAAAAGAAGACTATCATGATTGTGTTTATTAGTGTCATTTGTCAAATATTTCTGACTATACTCTTATAGAACCATAAGCTTTTACATCCCACTCCTTGGGTTGTGTGACTGGTTCTCACCACTGAACTCTAATCAGCAATAGATTATTTAGTCATCAGATTGGGAAACATCCATGTTCATATTAAATACGGCTTCATGACAAGGCTCAAGACTTTGTATATAATTTCTAACTGCAATGAACAGAGACTTTCCTGACAACCAATAATGTGTAGGTGGAGAAAACAGAAACAAGGATACTTAACTTGACATACTAATTTGACTCCTATTGTTGTGTAAGCAGAAACAAAATCACAGTGCAATACATGAAAGAAATCCATACTTGGATAAACTAACAAACTGATGTTATATCGACATATACAGATGTCCTTATGTGAGAACAGTACTCAAAATTTATGATCTCAGGGGCCAGGGACTTAGCTCAGTGGTTCTGGCACCTGTCTTGCAAGCGCAAGAACCCAGGTTTGATCCCCAGTAACCACATACTATGCTGGGCTTGGAGACTCATGCCCAGAAGCAACCAGTACCACATACCACAGTGCCGGGCATGGTGGCTCATGCATGTAATCCCAGCACTCGGGAGGCAGAGGCAGGAGGATTGCTGTGATGTGAGTTTGAGGCTGAGCTTTGGACCAGCCTGAACCACAAAGTGAGACCCTGTCTCAAAAAACTAAAAAAAAAAAAATTATGATCTCAGAGTTTGTTGAATTTGGAGGTCATTCTGACAGTTTCCAAAACTAAATACATGACTGTAGGCAGTGAGGAGGAATGTTTGTGTGCCGGTGAGGAGCACACGAGGATTCTTATGAACCACATATGCATGTTTATCTAAATACCCACACTATAAATTTGGCATTGCTATGTACATAACACTTTTAGAGAAAGAGTAAATTAAGTCTGACACTTTTCTCATGCACTTGTAATTGAAATTTATTTTTCACATGTTCCTATTGCTGAAAAAATATTAATGCAAAAATCAATGAAGATAAATTAGTATGGCATGAAAGGCACATTTTAAAGTACACAATACTTTTAGACCAATTATCCTCTTTAAAATCTTTCAGCTCAGCAAATGTCAACGGAGAATTTTAGAAATGTGTTAGTTTTTTTAAACATGGCAGAATAGGAAAAAGTTACCATTCAAATTTACTTGTATTACTGTGAAAGGTTCAGCAGAATGTTTTTTTTAATAAATTGGATATCTTTCTGTAAGCTTTTCAAATACCTAAATAACTTGTCACTTCTCTCAAGTAAATATTTTAAGGAATGAAGGATTTATTTTGTCTTAATGCATTAAAATTTTCTAACCCTTTATATAAATCATTGCTCAACAAAGAGGTGTCATCACTTCTAAGCCATTCCTATACTATGAGTTAATTTCTGTGCAGATACTTATTGTAAATATGCAGTAATATGAAATGCCACTATGCAGGCAACATTACTCATATCCCCCATAAACTTATTGCAACAAACATTTTATGTTTATTGATTTTGCATTTGAATGTTAGATACATATATGTAGCTATTAACATATAAATTGTGTTTGACTTTATTTAGCTTTGTATATATCCTTTTAAATCTGGACCTAGAACCCTGAGCCCTCTACATACTTATGCTTTATCACTGAACTACATACCCAAACCCTTTTTATGTAGTGCTTATACACAAATTCATATTGATAAATCATCTTCATTTTTAACAAACTTCCATTACATCTAAAACATACACATGTCCAATCTGAATCATGCCTGGTTCCTGATCAGGATCTCTAGTAATGCTGAGGATGAGGGATCTGGACCATAACTGCTCCAATCCAGGGCCTGCATTTGGTAGTGAATTGAGTGTGGGGCAATGTAAGTAGAATAGGCACATACTGTGCAATCTACTTAAATACTGCTACCAAAGGTTGGTTTTCCTGAGTAAAAATTCAGATCTCTACTTTCATTATTTCTTCCAGAACTACCATAATGTGTTCTTTTTCCTTTTAGTTTCTGCCTTCTTCAATGTATTGCCCACCTTCTCACAGGAATATGTGAAACATGATCCCACTGTCACCATGATTAACGATATTTGAAATACTTCACATTAACTTCAGCCTATCATACTGATTCCCTAGAATTACTTTCAAGATCCCGCATGATCTGTTCTCAGCCTACAGACTCATCTTGAAAGACTCCCTAATTCTTTCAGACTAACTTAGTCACACTTCCTTTGGGCCGACATGGTCTGTGTGCTGTCTATTATGTCACTTGTCTCATTTGACTATAATCACTTTATATATCTGTCCACTGATCTGTGAACCAGGAGAAAGAGAATGTAATTTATTCATCTTTGTATCCTAAATGTCTCTCACTTCCCCTTATGCTATCTCTGTCTCCTGTTTTTCTACCTCTTCTCACAGATGACTGGACAGGTCAAAGGAAAATATTTCAATAACAAGAAGTGGGGTAGCACTTAATCAGAACACTGTGATGATCAGACATAATGCAACACTGTATTTCTGCATAGATTATTAATTTAATTAAATATAAAATATTCTTCTCACACATTACTACACAGGAGCAAAATCTACTGAAGCTAAAAAACTTATCCATGGTCACACAATAGGTAGCAAAAGTGACACTTGAACCCCAATTATACTATGTCTACAGTGTGACTTATTCAAGGTTCAAAAATAATAATTAAAGAGCATTGAGACAGTAATGAGTTTGTACTCTATCCTGACTAATATTTATATAAAAGTTACCTGATTACTAGTAGCCTACTGTATTGTGTAAGCCCATTTGTATGTACAATATTCTGTGAAGTCCTGAGAATTGTGTTTCTCAAGCATTGGTGAGACTGAACAGAGCAAAATAATTATTAAAACATTGAAAAAAATGTGAAATTCATGCATGATAATTTCTTTAAAAATCTCATTTCAAAATATCTCCAAGTACAACACTCTGAAAACTCACAACTTATAAGCAAATAAGTGTTGCTTAAAGAAATTTGACCTTTGTATTGAAATCAAGAAAATGTCCTTGCCAACTATGGTATCATTTAATATTGATTTTTTTAACTGAAATCTTTATTGATACATTACATATACACATCATGATTGTACTCTAAAATGGGAATTTGTACCAGTATAAGACACAACTTAATTCTCATTTTTTTCCCATAGCCCTACACACCTTACCACCCCCGTATATACATACAATTTGTTTCCCTTCTTTTTTTTTTTGTTATAATCCCATTATTTTTCCCCTTCACCTATTTTGCTTTGACTATTTTATATTTCACAATATATAACATACAATTCTAGAACCCACTTACATCTTTATTTTCTCATACCAGAGAAAATATACTATATGTACCTATCTGTGACTATTTATTTCACTTATGAGGATATCCCCAAGATATGTCCATTAAAGTATAAATGATTCAAACTTATCATTTTTATGGCAGAGTAATACACCATTCTGTAGAAGAACCACAGCTTTTTTATCCAGTCTCCAGCTGATGGACATTTGTGTTGTTTCCAAGATTTAGCAATCACAAACTGAACTGCTGTAAACATGGGTGCACATATGTCACTGTGATATGAGTCTTTTAATTCTTGTCTGTATATACCTAGAAGAGTGATGGCCAGGTCAAATGGGACCTCCAATCCTAGCTTTTTGAGGAATCTCCAAACTGATCTCCACAGGGGTTGTACGAGTCTACAGTCCCATCAAGAAGGGTCCCTTCTTCTCTGCAGCCTCGCCAACATTTGCCGTTGGCTGATTCTGAAATGGCAGCCATTCTATGTGGAGTGAGATGAAATCTCAGTGTTATTTTCATTTGTATCTCTCGAATGACTAATGATATTGAGCATTTCTTCATATGCTTCTTAGCTGCTCTTACTTCTTCCTCTGAAAAATCTCTGTTCATTTCAGATGCCCATTTTTGAATTGGGCCTTTATATTTGGGTGGGATGATTTTTTTGAGCTCTTTATATATTCCAGATAGTAAGCCTTTGTCTGAGGAACAGCTGATAAAGATTTTTTTTCCCACATTGTTGGCTGCCTTTTTGCTCTGTTGGTGGTTTCTTTTGCTGTGCAGAAGCTTTTTAAAAGAATGAGGTCTGATTTACTGATTTCTACTGCCAATTCCTATGCTACAGAGGTTTTGTTCAAGAAGTCTTTCCCTAAGCCAATGTCTTCAAGAGTTTAACCTAACCTGTTTTGCAGTAGGTTTAGAGTGTCTATTTTAATGTTTAGGTCTTTTATCTACTTTGATTTTAGCTTGGTACAGGGTGAAAGAGCCAGATCTAGTTTTAGTCTTTGGCAAGTTGAAGCCCAGTTTTTCCAGCACCATTTGTTAAAGACAAAACATTGAGGATTTTTGGCTCCTTTGTCAAAGATGGCGTGGCTCAGTGTATCTGGGTAGTTTCTGGATCTTCTAGTCTACTTCACTGATCCGCAGGTCTGTTACTTTGCCAGTATCATGCAGTTTTTATCACGGTGGCTTTATAGTATAGTTTCAGGTTTGGGGTTGTAATACAAGATCATACAATCCGCTGCATACAAGAAATGCAACTAATTCAGAAAGAAATCCATGGACTGAAAGTAAAGGGATGGAAAACAATACTTCATGTGACTGGAAACAGCAAAAAGGCAGGAGTGCTGATCTTATTTGCAGACAGAATAGACTTCAAGCCAAAAATGATAGAGAGAGACAAAGATGGATACTATCTTTTAGTACAGGGAAAAAATCCAAGAGAAAGAAATCACAATCTTAAATATCTATGTTCCAAATTCTAATGCAGCCAACTGTATAAAACAAACATTGAGGAACATGAAAAACCAGATAAACTCCAACACAGTAATAGTTGGGGACTTCAATACCACACTGTCACAAAGAGACAGATCAACTGGACAAAAAGTCAATAAGGAAATACTTGAGCTAAACCAGACTCTTCAGCAAATGGACTTAATAGATGCCTACAGAGTATTTCAACCCAAAAGGGCAGAATTTACATTCTTCTCAGCTACCCATGGATCATTCTCCAAAATAGACCATGTGCACATTCATGGAACAGGTTTAAGCAAATATAAAGGGATTGAAGTTATCCCTTGTATACTGCCAGACCATAGTGCCCTGAAATTGGAGCTGAATAACAAAAGAAAGCCCAGGATTCTCACAAACACATGGAAACTGAACAGCACTCTGCTGACCAACGAATGGGTCACAGAAGAAATTAGAGAAGAAACTGAACAGTTCTTACAACTACCTGATAACCCCAGTACAACATGTAGAAATCTATGGGACACAATAAAAGCAGTTCTAAGTGGAAAATTCATAGCAGTGAAGGCCTACATCCAGAAATCAGAGCAAGCTCAAATAAACAGTTTATTGCTGAATCTCAAACAATTA
Source organism: Petromus typicus (assembly GCA_004026965.1). Taxonomy (NCBI): domain Eukaryota; kingdom Metazoa; phylum Chordata; class Mammalia; order Rodentia; family Petromuridae; genus Petromus; species Petromus typicus. The sequence continues at coordinate 1,558 of PVIR01027651.1, read as the reverse complement.
GAAAGAGAGAAGCAAGACAAACACAAAGCTCACACTAGGCAAGAAATGATAAAGATCAGGGCAGAAATAATACAATAGAAACCAAGAGAACAGTTCAAAAAATTAATGAATCAAAAAGTTGATTCTTTGAGAGGATCAACAAAATTGATAGATGCTTAACCAACCTTATTAAACAAAGGAAGGAAAAAGCCCATATCTATGCTATTAGAAATGAGAACTGAGAAATTACTACCAACCCAGAGGAAGTTCAGAGGATAATAAACACCTACTTTGAAAATTTATACTTTAATAAAATGGAAAATGTGGAAGAAATGGATAGATTTCTAGACACATATGAACTTCCAAAGCTGAATAAAGAAGATATAGAAATGTTAAATACCCCAATAACAATCTGTGAAATTGAAAATGTAATGAAAAACTTGCCAACAAAGAAAAGCCCTGGACCTGATGGTTTTATTGCTCAATTCTATAAAACTTTTAAAGAAGAGTTAGTGCCTCTATTTCTGAAACTCTTCAATGAAATTGAAAGGGAAGCAGCACTCCCAAACTCATTCCTGGAAGCAACCATTACCCTGATTCCAAAAGCAGAGAAAAACTCAACCAAAAAGAGAACTACAGGCCAATATCTCTAATGAATATCAATACAAAAATCCTCAATAAGATCCTGAAAAACAGAATACAGAGAATTATCAAAAAGATTATACACCCTGACCAAGTTGGATTGATCCCAGGTATGCAAGGATGGTTCAACATATGTAAATCAATAAATGTTATACACTATATTAACAGACAAAGGGAAAAAAACCATATGGCCATCTCAATTGATACAGAAAAAGCATTTGACAAAGTACAGCACACATTTATGTTCAAAATCCTATAGAAGATTGGAATAGGTGGTCTGTATCTCAAACTAATAAAAGCTATCTACGATACCTTCAGCCAGTATCATACTAAATGGTCAAAAATCGAAACCTTTCACACTAAGATCAGGAACAAGACAAGGATGTCCTCTCTCACCACTTCTGTTCAATATAGTTCTGGAAAAGTTATCCATAGCAATTAGGCAAGAGAAAGAAATAAAAGGAATAAAGATTGGAAGAGAAGAAGTTAAATTGTCATTATTTGCTGATGACATGATACTCTATCTAGAGGATTCTAAAAACTCAATTAAAAAACTGATGGACCTAATTGCCAAATTTAGCCACATAGCTGGTTACAAGGTTAACATTCAAAAAATCAATAGCCTTTCTATACACAAACAATACACCCACTGAGATAGAAATTGAGGAGTCAGTCCCTTTCACAATAGCACCCCAAAAAATAAAATATCTAGTAATCAATCTAACAAAGGAGGTGAAAGACCTCTACTCTGAAAACTATAGCACTCTGAAAAAGGAAATAGAAGAAGATGATATCAAAAAATGAAAAGACATACCTTGCTCCTGGGTAGGAAGAACCAATAGTGTCAAAATGGCTATACTCCCAAAGCTACTATAGAGATTCAACGCAATCCCGATTGAAATCCCAACAGCATATTTCACAGATCTAGAGAAAAAAA
>PVIR01027650.1:9633-22939 GCA_004026965.1 Petromus typicus | reverse complement strand
TCTTTCCTTTCAAACTTAATTTGAATAGGGACAATGGGCCTTTAAAATACACATTTCTTCCACTTCTGTGCACTCAGTAACCTTCCTGCACTGGGTATGTGGCTGTGTGCTTGCTGAGAAATCTCCCACCATGACCGGCAGAGGCTCCCCTAACGGCCAAAGGCATCGCACATAGCGACAGCTTTTCCAGAAGAGCAGATTCTTCATTGCATCCTACTGTACTCAGTGTCAAGTCCTGAACTAACAGGACGTTTTTATAAATTATTCTCAGAAGTTTGGGAGACATATATTAATTTTATTATATCATTCCCCCCCCCCACGCTAATAAAGGAAGGCTAAGCAGGATTATGAAAGAAAAGTCAGTGGGTCGTTTGTTTATTTGTGGTACTGGAATTGAACTCAGGGCTTTCACTTTGAGCTACATCTCCAGCTTTATTTATTTATTTTTTTTTTAATTTTGAGACACAGTAATGGCAGCTAAATCATTAAATTTCCCTTAGTGGGTTTGACCTTGCTAGCCTCCTGCCTCAATCTCCCAAAGTTTTGGGACAAGCGGCGCACATAACTATGGCTGGCTTTTTTTTAATATCTAAAGTTAAATATTCTTTTTATTTTAATGTTTTCTTTCTGGGATTCTAGGGATCAAACTCAGGGCCTTGAGAATGCTAGCCCAAAGCTGCACCACTGAGCTACATTCCTATTCCTATCTATAAAAGCATCCTGAATGTATTTATAAGAATCTCCAGGAAGAAGCAATCTTGTGGTTGTCTGAAACAAAAAAAAAAGATTAAATCTCATCAGATCCTGAGACATTTTTCAAGAAAGCTCTGTCCATGGTTAGTTTGGTTTGCCAGAGTTTTTTTTTTTGTTTTGCTTTGTTTTTCCTGTTGATACCAAGGATCAAACTCAGTACCTTGCACTTCTAAGGCTGGTGCTGGAACCATTGAGCTAAATCCTCAGCCTTTAGTGTGTATAGTTAGGATTTCCAGACTCTGAGACTTCCATGGCAACATTAATTTCCTTCGGTTTTATCTACTCCTTCACTGTCTTTCCTGATTCTTTTCATTTTCTTGATGTCTTTTGTTTGTTTTTTGTTTTGAGACAGGGTCTCGCTTTGTAGTTCAGGCTGGTCCTGAACTCAGCCCCAAACTCAGCAATCCTCCTGCCTCTGCCTCCTGAGTGCTGGGATTACGGGCATGAAAACTGGGGTATGTAGTACCAAGGATCAAACTCAAGACCCTGTGCTTGCCAGGCAGATGCTGGAACCACTGAGCTTAATCCCCAGCCAATTCTCTGTCTTACTTAAAAAAATGTTTATTGGGCCGGGGAGTTAGCTCAGTGGTTCCGGTGCCTGTCTTGCAAGCGCAAGGGCCCGGGTTCGATCCCAGTTAACCACATACCATACTGGGTGTGGAGACTCATGCCCAGCAGCAACCAGTACCACATACCACAGTGCCAGGCATGGTGGCTCACGCCTGTAATCCCAGCACTCGGGAGGCAGAGGCAGGAGGATTGCTGTGATGTGAGTTTGAGGCTGAGCTCAGGGCCAGCCTGAACCACAAAGCGAGACCCTGTCTCAAAAAAAAAAAAAAAACCTAATACAGAATGATTGTGTTCATAGTTAGTATAGTTACTGAACATATCTTCATTCATTTTACTTCTCTTCTCCATCCCTTTCTCTGACTCTGAGCTTGTTATCCTCTTGCCTCAGTCTCCCAGAGTGTTGGGAATAGAGGCATGCAATACGTGCACAGCTGATATTTTGTTAGCTGACTATTTCAAATGTGTGGTGTTGAGATACAATCCTAAATAAGATCAACAGTTTCTGTCCTTATGGAATTTATACTGGCAGAAAGTCATTTCTTTTGGGTGTTTACAGCGCTTCATACACTTTGCTGTTATTGTTTTTAAGGTACTAGGGACTAAGCCTAGGGACTTCACACTGAGGTATCCTTTTAAAATTTTTTGTATTGAAGAAAGGTCTTGCTAAATCATTAGGCTGTCCAGGCTGAGCTCCAAATTGTAAGCCACCAGGAGTGCTAGAATTACAGGTGTGCATCACCATGCATGATCATATATGCATCTTTATTATAAACTCTGTTACATCGCATTGTAAGTTTGGTTTGCATCTTTGTACTCTCCTGGACCATTAGCTTTTTAAGGTTAGGATTAAAATTTTATTCACCTTCATTTCCTTAGTATCTAGAGTACAATAGGCATTAAGTAATGTCTTATCTAAGAAATGCACAGAAGGCTGCAGATTTAGATCAGTGGCATCACACCTGCCTGTCAAGAGCGAGGTCCTGAGTTTGACCTTTGCAGGGGAGGGGTGGAGGGAAGGAAGGGATAGAAGAAGGAAATAATTCCTTCTGACTGCTAATCGTCAAGCATTCTCTCTTTTAGTTATAGAATATCCTTTTATACAATTGAATGCTGTGAAATTTTTTTTAATTGAGGAAAGTTTTAGTTTTTCAAAGTATATACCTTAATATGATTAAAGCACAGGCCCAAAGCTTTTTAAGTAGTTAAAAAAAAAAACAAAAAAAAAAACCCTTTTTGAGTGGAAGGATGCAGTAAGCAGGGTAAGAATTACTATCTTTTTAGAAGTTGTTGCTGCTTCCGTTAAACTCCACTGGGTGATATTGGCACTTCCAGAGCTGTGTCAGTGACAGAAAAGACAGTTACCCTGTATTGCAAGTTACACTTGGCCTTTAGCCAATTCTGTTTTTATTACCAGTTCAACTTGAACAAGGTAACTTGTTTTTGGTACTAGTTTATATTTAGTTTTATGCCTTATGTTGTACCTCCTTTCTTTTTTAGATTCTTTTTTTTTTCCCTTCGGGGATTGAACTCGGGACCTTGTACTTGCCAGTCAGGCAGCGGTATCAGTGAGCTATATCTTTAGCCTCCAGATTCTGACTTGTTTCCCAAAAAAGACTTATACAGTCTCATCCAGCACAGTATAGGATAGATAGTAAAAGGGCACACTTTTTAAACTTACACTCACATAATGTCGGGCGGTATTAATGCTACATCATGGGACGTAAAGAAACGTACCTCCCTGGAAGCTTGTGTTAAAATGGACATCCTGATTCAGTAAGTCTGGGTGGAGCCCGATAATTTGGATTTGCAACGCGCAGTAAGACCTTAATATCGCTAGTCTGTGGACCCACTTTAAATAGCAGAGATGTAAAGGAATGAGCAAAAGGAATGCAGATGCTTTGTTCCAAAACATATTTTGCAAAGTGTTAATTAAATTATAAGTGCGATTTGGAAGGAGTCAGGTGGAGCACTTTTTTCCTAGCCCCAAACCTCCCCCTCTTCTGCTGCATCTTCCCTCTCAACCCAGCCAAAGTCCTCACCTTCTTAAGCAATATAAAAACACAAATAGCAAAAAGCCCAGCTGCAGAAGACGCAAGCCCAAGTAACAGAAAAGGACTGGTTCCTGCACTTACGAGTTTAAGAGCCTGGGGATTAGATGGGGTCCGGGCAGCGGCCTCTTTACGCCATAAAGAAAAATTCAAAATTAAATCCTTGTCATGAGGAGAACCAATCGTCGGCATGCCCTCCCCACGATTCGCTCTCTCGGTAGTGTAGGAGCTCAGCCTGGCTTATGATTGGCCGAGAGTGCACCACGCTCTGACCAATCAAAGCTGAGGCGCTTCTGCTATGAATAAGAGGAAGGCGGGAGAGAAGAGGAGCAGAAGCTGGAGAGGAAAGGAGGTGTGTCACGTCCCCTCTGGTGTCTGTGGAAGCTTTCATGTAATTGGTTGCTTCCTTTTCTGATTGCTCCAATAGCAAGCTCTTCTCTACTGAGCCCGTACTATGAAATTGAAAGTAGAGAAGAGAGCGCAACCAATAGGAAAAAAAATATGTACATCAACCAATCGCTCTGTAGCGTTTTGTGTCTTTGTCCACTAGGAAATTGTGTTTCATACAGGGGGGCGTTACCCAGTTGCCAATGGGCGGGTATTGGTGAAATAGAAGGACCAATGAGTGCAAAATGTTGAATGACAGCTGTCCAATAGAGACCGTCAGTGCTCGTAAGGTTTGCAGCTTAAGCGCCGCCGCGGTCTGAGGAATGTCAACTATTCAACATGGAGGCGGAGGTCGATAAGCTGGAACTGATGGTGAGTACAAAGTGAAGGAGACCCAGTGGGTAATTAATTTTTCTTCCACGGCCTAGAAGCTAGGATACAGTTTGGAGTCCCCGAAAACTCTAGGCGACGGAGGCTGGATCAGAATTGAATTCCCACCTCTTGCACCAAAGAGAGTCACCACCGCCTTGGTCTCTTAACCGCCGCGGGGGGAAGGGGTTACATCCGGGAAACTTGTGGGGGAAATGGCGGGAGATGCTGAGGGCGTGGGGCCTTTGGAATTTATTTCTTTGCTCAGTTCTAGTCGCTGCGCCTGGTGCGGACAGCACTTTATGTATTTTCACCGAAGGGGAAACCTCCTTTGCGCCCCAAGAAGGAAATCAGTCTCTAAGCTCCCCAAGAAGGGGAGAGGTGGTTCTTACAGGCTTGCAGGCTGGGTGGAGGGACGAGCCGAGGGGGGCGGGGAGCAGTCCCCTTCAGGGCTGGGTCGTTCCGGTTCTCTGAGGCTGGTTGAGAAAATGAGAAAGGATATTAGACTTGCGCAGGCAACTTCCTAGCGTTCCTGGAAAGCCCGGACTTGTCTGTGTTTTAGCCCGGAGGTGGCGAGCCTCGGTCGCGGGCGGGATCGAGACTGGGGAGCACCTTGCTCCCGAGTCTCCGCTTTCCTTCATTCGTGAAAGAGGAGGACACGGGGGAGGAACTGGAAGGGCGCCCCTGGTTGCTGCTGTTGGCCTGAGCGAGGGTGCCAAGCCGAGGCGCTGTCCTTCTAGTTTTCTAGATGACCAGCCCTATAGCCCGCGCTTTTTTCTTAGTTCTCACGTTCTCTTCAGTCTTTTTCTCTTACATAATTAGTTCTTCCAGTTCGAGCTGGCTCCCTTAAAAATAGGGAGTTTGGAGAAAGTATTGGTCATTAAGGTCCTGTCGTTTAATTTCTTTGTTAGAAAAATCACAAGATTAAATTCTGTGAAGTAGGAAACTTCTTTCTTCTCCGTTTTCAACCATGGCTCCTCCACCTCCTTTCCGTGGCGTTACTACTTAGGTATTGACTGTGCCTGCACTGCTCTCTCCAAGGTGATCTTGAGTCTCTTTTCTGCTTCGGAAAGGACGTGTGGGGATCCTGGAAGATTTCTGTGTATTACCCTACACCGCATCCCCAGCCGAGAAAGTCTGAGACCTTGATTCGTGATTCTTATATACAAATTGATCTGAAAGCATTCAATTTTTATTTTTATTGCCTTTTAAATTTTGCGAGCGTGTGTGTGTGTGTGTGTGTGTGCGTGTGTGTGTGTGTGTGTAGGGAGGTGACAGGGTGGCAGGGTGGAGGGAACAATGAGAAGGAAGACTTAGGTAGCTTTTCAAGCTTTCAGTAATACTTAATTCAAGTTTTGGGTTTTTAAAGTGATTGTATTTTTAAAATACACAAAATGTTAAGTATTTTCATTTGATTCTATCAACAGGTATAAATGTATTTTGCCCCTCTCTCCCTGTTTTGAATTCCTTTCACATACATATATTTCTGCTTAATTGTTACTGGTAAATGATGATAATTGTGCTTTTAACAAGTTTTTTTTTTAGTTTCTTTCTTGAGTTGGCTATTTTAATTTTCAAGCTCTTTCTAGCCTTTGCAACAGGGTTAATATTCTTGCAAGACTTCTTTAAATTGCACTAATTCTATTTTAAGGGAAAAACAAGTAATCATCTTGAAAAGAGTAGGTTTTAGAAACTTATGTAGGCAAACTTTTAAACATTTAGATATTATTTAACTTGGGGAAGTTTAACATGTTTTTGAAAAGAGGAAGAAAATGAAGCAGGTTTTAAAATTTCTTTTAAGTAAATCAGTGGTAGTTTTCTGCTACCCCTTTCAAGTTACTGTTTTCATTATTTGGGTTTAAAACTATAGGCTTTAAATACTGTAATTTTTTTATCATCATTTTTAGCATTACTGCTTTGTATTGATGATAGTAAAATGCAGTATATCTCATCTGCAGATTTTCCATGTTCACTAAAAAGCTTTTTAAAAACCTATGTGAACCAGTATAGTTTCTAGCAATCCAAATGTAAATGATTTTCAGTGCAGTCTTCCTGTTGTTGGTTTCATATTACTTAGAGGATCTGCCAAGAAACTAGTATTGAATATTTGATAGGTGAAAAGAGAATGCTTACTATTTAACTTTGAAAAAAAACCTAGTTATCCTAATATTGTGCACAGATAGCCTTATCCTCTTAATTTTTTCATATTTTTCTTGTTTTTATTAGCTTCCAATTCAGAAAGTTAACCATTTGCTTTTGTCTTTAAAACCTGATACTTGGTTAATAGAGTTAAATATTCTAATATTTGAGTTATAGGGCCCAGGACTTGAGTCCAAGACTCTCAAGGTTCAGCGGTCTTGAATTTGAGTCCATTTCTTGGTAGGCTTAATTCAGCTAAGTAGCTGAAATGGTCCATTTAAAAGAAGGTTGGTGAAAATAATGGAAATGTATTTCTACATCAATCAAAATTACTAATACAGGAATAACCTCATTGTAGAATAATCTTTGTCTTTTTTTCCCCTTCATTTACTGATTGAGTGGCATTTGTCTAGAACCCTCTTTTTGTCCACTATTGATTATTCACAAAAGGTACCACAATGTGATACTGTGACACTGTTTCTAGGCTTACATCTGACTTTTAAAGAAATTTTATTTTTAAAGAAAACTTGTTATTTAAGTCTCAGCCACTCCTATTGTTATTTTTGTCTCGATTATTTTTCTACATTTGAAGGCAAGCAACATGTTTTCCTTCCACATTTAAAATAATGTGTTAATTGAAATGATAAAGACAGCTCCTATAGTGTTCAATAAACTTGGGTTGATGATGTCCACTTTAGTACCAGTTGATTCCTTGGGTGTCTCCTTCCATGTAATAATAGCCCTCAGTATAACTTTTGAGATAAGCTGTAAGATGGTAAGTGCTTTTTGTGTTTTTTTTAAAGTGTAGTTGAGAATCTGAAGTAATTAATTGGATATGTAGACATTTGAAAAATTTCTTATTTGACTTTTCCTTTGTTTTCTTTGACACAGTTCAAAGGACTTATTTTATATGTTAAGTAATCATAATTGCTTTGGTCAAGGAGCTAAACAACAAACCATCACAGCAGAAAATACAAACATTTAACACAAGTTTGACTTAGTAGTAATTATAACTGGTTTTGTTAATACCAATCCTAAGGTATTAATAATAACCATCTTAATTACTACTAAAGTTTAGAACATATTTACAAAGTTCTCCTACATCTCTGTATGTTTTTATTTGAATGATAATTATAGGTTAGTCACCAAAAAATAATTATCACTTTGATATTTACGTCTCATCCTTTTTATAAAAAAATAAGCATTTATATAAATGTTTTAGGTTTTTGGATGTGTGCTGACCAAAATGGCAACCTAACATTAAATTCCTTTCACACTGAAGCTTCAAGTGATGCAAGATACTTTTGTGTTCCTTTTCTACTTATTACTGCTAACGAATGCTCTGACTTTATTGCACTACTGTACTTTACAGCTAGCAGTGCAATAGTATTGTCAAAGCATCTGAAAGCAGGGTACACGCCAGAATTTTTTATTCTTGCTTTATATCTTTCTTCAGTATTTATGAATAATTTACCCACAATCTTTGTTGCTGAAACTGTATAATTTTGTTACAAACAGTATATCTTTTAGAAAGTCATAGTTGAAAAACACTTTTTAACCTAACATTGAAAACACTGTACTGCATTATGAAACACATTGAGAAAATACTTTTTCTGTTTGAAGTACTATGGCTTGTGTAAATGAGTAGTAGCACTTTGAAATTTGCTTCTTTTAAGAGAATTCTTTGGCAATTTATTGTTTTCTGTAATACATATGAATAATTTCTGGCAAATTTGAGGTTTTCTTTAGTTGAATTTTATAATATGTTAGTAATGGATGAAGGTCATCTCTGATATATGCCCTGTGGTAGTCACCTGCCTTATCTTAATGAGGGTTAATTTTGGTATTATGTAAGAAATGGTTGAATTTAAAACTTAAAAATGTTTGACTTACAATTGATTTTGTAGTTATGTATTAAAAACTGTGAATTCAGGTTTGGGGCTATAGCTCAGTGGCACTGCTTCTGCCTGGCCAGCACAAGGTCCTGAGTTTGATCCCTGGAACTGAAAAACAAAACAAAACACTGAACAACTAAATTCATCACTTTTTTGTAATGTATTTTATTTATTTATTTATTTTTAGACAGGGTCTTGCTTTGTAGTTCAGCCTGGTCCTGAACTCAGCAATCCTCCTGCCTCTGCCTCCCTAGTGTTGGGATTGCAACCGTAAACCACCATGCCCAGCACTGTGGTATGTAATACTGATTGCTGGTGGGTGTGAGTCACCATGCCTGGCTTTGTTGCATGTGGTTACTGGGACTGAACTAGGGCCCTTGCACTTGCAAGGCAGGTACCAGAAACAGGTAGCTAAATCCCCAGCCCCCAGGTAATGAATTTTATTGAGCTATAACTTAGTTACAATAAAACTCGCCAATTTAAAGTGTGTAATTTGATGGGCTTTGGTAAATGTATACAGTCATGTAATTACTACCACAGGCAGGATATAAAACATGTCCATCACTTTAACTTTTTAACTTTTTGTAGCCGGACATGGTGGCCTCCACCTGTAATCCCAGGATCCTGGAAGGCTGAGGCAGATCAGAGCTTCAAACCCATCCTGGACAACTCGGTTACTTAGTGAGTCCTGTCTCAAAACTTACAAAAGGACCTGAGTTCAATTCCCAGTTGAGAGTTGGGAGCTGTAGCTCATGCCTGTAATCCCAGCTCTCAGGGAAGTCAAGGCAGGAGGATTACAATTTTGAATCCCACCAAGGCAAATTAGTAAGACCTTGTCAGAAAAATAATTAAAAAAGGGTCAGTGGTATAGTGCCTCTGGGTTTAATCCCCAGTGCCACAAATAAATCAAAAGAAAATAAAAGAAAGAAAATAAGGTCTTGTTTGTTTCCCTTTGCAGTCATCCACTTTTCCTCAGTTTCTTAACATCCACTGATCTCTAGTTTTCTAGATTTCCATATGAATGTCATAATGGTATGCAGTCTTTCGTAATTTAGCTTTTTGCACTTACAAAAATACTTTGTTATTCATGTTGTATTTGTAATAGTAACTGGATATCTTTTTCAAGACAGGGTCTCACTACATAGTTCAGGCTGGTCTTGAACTCACTACTAACGCCAGCTGGCCTCAAAATTGTGATGATCTTTCTGCTTTAGCCTCCTGAGTGCTGGATTACAAGTATGTAACACAATGCCCAACAGTAGTGGACAATTTTCATTGCAAAGTGGTACTCTTTTGTATAGAACATGACAAATTGTCCATCCATTCACTAAATTATGGACTTGCTTGTCATTTCTAGGCTTTGTCTTTTATGAAGTATTGTGAGCATTAGAGTGTATAAGTCTTATCTATTTTGTGTAAATGGGTTGCTGGGTAATATGATAAATGTATGTTTTCTTGTATAAGAAACTGCTAAAGTCTTTTCCAAAGTTTCTATATGGCTAATAATATTGAATATCTTTTCATATGTTTGTTTGGAATTGGTACTTTTTCTTTAGTGAAGTGTATGAAAAAAACTTTTGGCCTATTTTCAGTTGACTTGTCTTATGAGAATCCTTTAGTTTTCTGTCAATTTGTTATTTGCTTTCTCATTCAACACTCCCAGCTCACTTTCACTGGAGATTGAGCCCAGGAAGTACTGAGCTTCAACCCTTGATCGTTTTTTTTTTTTGTTTTTTGAGATAGGATCTTGCTATGTAGTTCAGCTCTTGAATTCATTATGTAACCCAGGCTGGCCTTGAACTCATGGCAACCAGATTACAGGTGTAGTATTATTATAGATGTAGTAATGATACTGTACAATATTAATTCTCTCCAAATTGTTCTTTAGATCCAAAGTCCCATTGTTTTCTTTTAAATAGAAAGTACATAGGAAAACCTTATCCGGAAATGCAAAATGATAGGCTACATAGCAAGACCCTGTCTCAAAAAAAATCAGTCTATCAGTTTTATCTATCTAGAACATTTGTGTATCATGTATAGTAGATAAGTACTGCCAAAAAGAAAAAAGAAAAATGTTATATTTTCTAGTTTAATTTAGTATATAATATTTTAAGTTTGAATAAATTAAACCTTAATACCTTGAGTTAAATATTTATTCTTATTTTATAAAGAAATGTCTCAGCTGATATTTGCTATAAATTTTCCTATGATTTGTGACCATAAAATAGACATCATTTTATCTGTTTTATTTTACTTTTTGAAATAGGGTCTCACTTTGTAATGTAGGCTGGCCCTGAACATGCTTTGTAGTCCAGGCTGGCCTTGAATTTGCGGTAATCCTCCTGCTTCAGCCTCCCAAGTGCTGGGATCACAGGCATGTGCCACCACACCTGGGAAATTTATCTTTTTAGAAAAATTTACTTTTGTTAGCTTTTACAAATTCCTCCTCTTCCCATTTAATTTGCCTAATTGTAGATGTCAGTATATTTTTTGTTACATTAAATGCTACTAGGTCAGGCACTAAAGTTATTAAGAAATTTATCTGGGAGACAAAAAATTTTAATTAAAATATATCAGTGATTAAATCACAGATCATTTAAAGTACAGATGCCATGATGGTAAAAGTAGATGCCAAGCATTCTGAGGGCACATTGGAAAGACTCATAATCTGGGGAAGTTTTCTTTTGAGAGGAAAGAGTTGAAGGTGGATAGAGATTAGAGATTACCCAAGTGAGGGAGAGGGTAAGTGTTTCAGAGAGAAGAAACAGTATGTGTGAAAATGCAGAGATGAGATATTGTATAACTAGGAAAAATTCCAAGTGTCGCAGTGGAGTGTTGAGAGGGACAGGCAGGAAGAACTGAACCAGTAAGATCAGTATCCTAGCTATTAAGTTAGAATCCTTTCCACACTGTCTTTATTATACTCCTAATCATTTTTTTTTTTTTTTTGAGACAGTGTCTCGCTTTGTAGTTCAGGCTGGCCCTGCGCTCAGCCTTGAACTCATAGCAATCCTTCTGCCTCTGCCTCGCAAGTACTGGGATTACAGGCATGAGCCACCACGCCTGGCACTGTGGTATGTGGTACTAATTGCTGGTAGGCATGAATCACCATGCCTGGAATTGTGGTATGTGATTACTAGGAATGAACTTGTGCTTACAAGGCAGACACCTGAACCACTGAACTAAATCCCCACCCCACCCCCAGCCTTTTTTATGTATTCCTTTGAGAGTAGGTCTTACTAAATTGCTTAGGTGGGATTCCCTATTTGTGATCCTCTTGTCTCAGCTTCCCAAAGTGGTAGAATTGAGGGGTTATGCCACCACACCTGGATAAAAAATTTTTATTTGGATAGTCTTGCAATAATACCATGGCTGTCCCTTACATGTATCAGAGTGGCCCACTCTAACTCCCCAAGAAAACAAATATTCTAGTAAATTAATTTGTCCCAATTTTTCACTTCTCTCTATATCCATATGCTTGCATAACTTTTTTCTCCCCCAGTAGTAGGGATTGACCTCAAACTTTTGCATTGTGTTAAATCCTCAGTTCTTTTTAATTTATCTTGAGACAGGATCTCACTAAGTCACTAAATTGCCCCCTTGGGCTTGAACTTGTGATGTTCCTGCTTCAGCTTTCCAGAGTGCTGGATCACAAGCATATGCCACTATGCTTGGTTTGCTTACATCTTGATAGGGAGAGTACATTCTCCCTCCTTTTGATATGCTTTGGTCAAAGGGATGTGGATAGACCTGACATGGTGCCAGTTGTGAACTTAGATCTTTAACGACTCTTTCTGCTTACTCTTAAGTTTCTACCATCTCTACAAGGTTATCTGAGGTGTAGTCTAAGGGTTCAAGGAAGATGAGAGACACCTGAAACAAAGGCTATACAAAGCAGGTATCCCCCAGAACTGCAGTGAGAAACAGTCATCAGAATCAGCTAGCTTAGTCCAGAGAGCAGATTCATGAGAGTAAGTGATCTTTTTTTTTTTTTTTGAGACAGGGTTTTGCTTTGGTAGTTCAAGCTAGCCCTGAGTTCAGCCTTGAACTCACAGCAATCCTCCTGCTTCTGCCTCCCATGTGCTGGGATTACAGGTGTGAGCCACCACGCCTGGCACTCTGGTATGTGGTTCTGATTGCTGGTGGGCATGAGTCTGTATGCCCAGCATTGTTGTTTATGAGTACTGGGAATCAAACCTGGTCCATGTACCAGCAAGACAGGTGCCAAAACCACTGAGCTAAATCCCTGGCCCCAGTGATCCTCTTTTAAACCACTAACTTCTTGGCATTATGTATCATTATTTTGAAGTATGTTGGTCTATTTTAGGCTGTCATTTGAATTTCAAACATTCATTTGTTAATATGGTGGATAATCCACTCAGTATAGTCAAATTGTATGTTAGGGTAGGCAGGGATTTAGCTCAGTGGTTCTGGCACCTGCCTTGCAAGCACAAAGTCCCTAGTTCAGTCTTCAGTAACCACATACAACAATGCCGGGCGTTGTTGGATTGATTTACTATAAAAAACAAAACAAAAACCCATTACACTAAGTGTTTAAGTATGTACATCCTTCTAAATGGGTTATGCAATTTAGGAATGTAGTTGTTTTGTCATGTTTGATGTCATTTTAAAACTATATATCCTGAAGATTGTTTATTGTGAATAGTTTTGTACTTACATAATTATAACATTTTGTATATATTATTATACAATATATTTGAGAGGAAGCAGCTTGACAGACACTGAGATTAGTGATTTTGAAAACCACTGCTGGTGTATGTGGGACAGTGAAATCAGTGTGATTGAAGTGTGAAATGTGAAACTTAAGTGGAAAGAGAAAAGGTTAACATTTGTGAGAAGTTATACTAAAAGTTGGAATTCATTCTATAGGCTTGAGGAATCCCAGTGATATTTATTTTTTGCCCTGTGATAGGGCTTGCCCCTAAGGATTTTTTTTTTTTTTTTTTAGGTTTTTGGAGACAGGGTCTCGCTTTGTGGTTCAGGCTGGCCCTGAGCTCAGCCTCCAACTCACATCACAATCCTCCTGCCTCTGCCTCCCGAGTGCTGGGATTACAGGCGTGAGCCACCACGCCCGGCACTGTGGTATGTGGTACTGGTTGCTGCTGGGTGTGGGTCTCCACACCC
>PVIR01027649.1:0-22690 GCA_004026965.1 Petromus typicus | reverse complement strand
ACGTCTGCCTTGAATATACTATGGTCAGGACAATAGATTTCTCTCTATATGCCAATTACTCTGAGAATAATATAAAGTATATTATGAGAATACTATGCATATGTTGAGTGTAGATTATTAACAAGTGTCTTTGGTAACATCATTCTTCATGTATTTAAATTACTCCAGAGGATGTGATATTTTCTGTCAGCTGCAAGGGTTGGCCAGTGATGTTTTGAGAACTTTTCAGATTCTAGATGAAGGCAGTTTGGGTGATAAGCTCTGAAATGGGAGTAGGTGTAATACACTTGAGATTTTTCTCACTATGGATAAGAAAAGGAAAGGTAATGCGACTGAAGTAGGCATGAGCTCCACTCTGTGGCATCGCATAAGCTGGCCAATTTGAGATATATAAGAAGAAAAATCACCTAGACAGACCATGTTCATGTCCTAGCACAGTTTCTTGCTGGTGTGCAGTCTAGAAATATTTCTGTTCTCTCAGAATTCTATCTTTTGTATAGAAGCACTGTCAACATCTATATCATAGGCAAATCTTTATGGTGATAAAATGAGGTACATATGGCCACGTCAGCATTTTCTGATCAATATACATGGCGCTGCATAGATCCATATCCAATGGCAACATGGTCATGCACCCCTTTAATCCCAGTGCTCTGGGAGACTGAGGCAGGAGGATCACACATTCAGACCCTTTCTGAGCAAATAAAAATAGGCTGGGACAGTGCCCTGGACAATCTGCCTGAGTACCTCAAATAAATACACACACTTATGCACACATATACAAATTACAAAATTTGAAAAATGAATGAAAATGATGAGTGGCAGTTTAAGAAATCTTATTGGGGATTCTTAAATAAATATTGTTTTGTGATTATTTAATACTTAGACCTAAGTATTTGGAAACTCACTGTGAATTTGCATGTTAACATTTAGACATTCGCCTAGTGGAGATCATTTTTCTCCAGAAAGTAGAATAACTCCAGGGTTACAGTGACCTGATGGGACAGTTTTTGTCTATCACCAAGTTTTTTGAATAGACTCTTGACCAACTGATAGGATAAACCTTTGTTCCTTGAATCTTTTTCTCTCTGAGTTTAAGAACTCACTGGCTTCTGTTAATTTGTGACTTGCCTAAGATCTTCTCATGAGTTCATTTTGTCCGGCCATGACAGCCATATTTTAATATGTCTTGACAATATGTTATTGTTGATTGCATTTTTATTACTCAGCTTTAGAAATAACTATTGACCACAGGAGGCTGCAATAGAGAGATAGCACTGGGGTGTTTTATTTGCATTATTTTCTCATACTCTGAAGTCTTATTTTAAAGTCAAGTCAAACTGAACAATTCTACTGCTGTCACTTTCTACACTTCTTTACCTCTTGGGAACCGGGTTTCATGTGTTGAATTTAATTTGTATTGGAAGCCTGGAGATCTCAGCTAGGAATGGTGTGCACCGGACTTGTGTAACACAATGTTAAGCTATTTGCACATAATATGCTTATTTTCATAGATAGAAAAATAATACATTCTAAAAACTTTGTTACACAACAAAATACATTATAATTTATTCTGTACCTACAAATCAAGTATTACTTTTAGAAAAAGGGTTAGTATAACAAAAAGAAACATAAAATAAAACACCACATTGAATAAGGCAAATTTTATACATATGATAATGACATTCAACGAATGAAATGACTTTGAATATAAGAGGAATAAAATGTTCTTGTGAATAATGTTACACTGTGGATATTGTATTCAGCTTACACTTTAAATGTTCCAATATGTATATTTTTTCCAATCATAAACCTTTACCTCAGTTCCTAGGTCTCTCAGATCTAGCTGGTTGAGCACGTATAAATTTCCCATCACCTATACAGTTTGACACTTTCTTAGAGCAGCGTGGTGACTGAGGAGGATGATTTTGTTAACGTATTCAGTATTGTAGCTGAGAACCATAAGGAGAACATCAAATATAACGGAACAGACCTAACGGCTGACATAGCACTGAGCGAAGCCTCTTGATTGCTTAAGTAAGGGTGACATCTAGTGGCTAAACGACTTATTTGAAATAAATACATTCCAAACAACTTCCTGTTCTGCTCACTCTAACAAATGGAGTTCAGAATTTTAAGCACTAACCTACATTATTTATTTCACTTGTGGCCATTTTACTTCGTAATTAGAGTGTAATGATTTTAAAGTTACAACCTTTCCGGAGGAAAAGAGAAAAGTGGGATTGTAGGTGACGGAAATCCCGGGTATGAGGTCGGAGAGGAGACAACAAAGGTTCTTCAGGCTCTTTTACGAGTACAGACTGGACGAGAAGAGGGGTTGTGGGGGGCACCTAGTACAGTGGATCCTAGGCCTGAAGTTTATCTGCTGTGTAATTTGAAATAGTTTTTGGTCTGATGTTTCCGTTAGTCACTGATGAATTACATCTGTACCAAGACAGTTTACAGCTCCCTTTTATTTAAATGGACACATTGGCTATTGTTGAAAACTGATGACCTGAGACTTTTTCCAAGAGACCTTTGCCCATAAAAAGAATGAGGAAATTACAGGCCAGAATCAGTCAGCTGCATTAAACATCAGAACTCAAGCTTTATTTCTCAACTCAAATTTAACCTTTTTCTGGTCCATCATCACTTTCTTTCACTGAATGTCATGTTCTAAACTTAGTTTGTAGTTTAAAACTATGGTAAATGAGGGCCGGAGATATAGCTCAGTGGTTCCGAAGCCTGTCTTGTAAGCACAAGGACCCGGGTTGGATCCCCGGCAACCACATAACAATACTGGGTGTGGAGACTCACCTCAGCAGCAATCAGTACCACATACCACAGTGCCGGGCGTGGTGGCTCACTCCTGTAATCCCGGCATTTGGGAGGCAGAGGAAGGAGGATCGCTGTGATGTGAGTTTTCAGACTGAGCTCAGGGCCAGCCTGAACCACAAAGTGAGACCCTGTCTCAAAAAACCTTAAAAAAAAAATTATGGTAAATGAGGACTAGTTATGAATAAATGACTTCTGGGTAGTTTGACCACTATTTCAGGGAAGACTTCAGTGTAAAACAGTAATTATCACCATGACATACAAAAGGAGTTACTTTTGATTGTACAAAGTTGACATTTAGAAATGTAGACTTAAGAAAAGTGCTTTAATGACTTTGAATTGTTTTAACTTTCTAAACACTGACCTTTCCATTTTGCATTTTGAGTACAATATTTACCCATTGGATTTTAAAAGATTCGAAGGTACCTAAGTTTCATAAGAAGATTCTTCCTCACAATCACATAGGTTGAAATTTGATATCCTGCCTTTTTCTTGTTTTCCTTTTTAATACAGAGATTGTGCTGTGAATCCACAAGTAGACCATATGAGCTGTACATGTTTTCTACTCTATTTACTAAAATCCTACACATTAGCAACCTGCTCCGCCTCACTTTCCATACTGGAGTAACAAATGTCCAAAAACTCTCTTATATTAGATCACTTGAAATACTCATTTTCCATGTCATATTCTTTGAGCTTTTTGTTCATTTGTTTGTTTTTTGAGTGGTTCACAATGAAATGTAATGAAAATTTGGGTGAAAATGTTCTAATTTTAAGTCATACCAACACACATTCACTCTCAACTAATGTTACTGGATTGGAAGTTTTTTTTAATAGAATAGAAGTGTTTTTCAGGTTACATGAAGGACTCGAGTCATCTTTATAGTTACAGGTAATTACAGACTAACAGAAGCAGCTGAAGACATTCACTGGCCTCAGTGTGTGGCTAAGGCAACTTTCATGACTCAGAAATGCAGACTCCTGTTTTCCTTCTAACAAAATACATATTAAACAATACTTGGAAAATCCAAAAATAAAAATATGCATAAAGACTCTCAGGATGAAAGATTTGAAAATTATAAGCTTATGCCCAACTGTGCCAGTAAAGTTATTTGGGGAAATATTTCAGGCAGATATGTTGTGGGGAATGTTGAGTTGGTACTTTTTAATTCCACGTACTTCCATTTTTATAGATGTGTCCTACTTTTAAATTTTTTACTCTAATGTTTTTGCAGTGCATAATGACTATTTTCATTGTGGATATTTGTACATGTACATGACCAATCTTAATTCTCTTATTTTGCCCCCTGTATCTTTGATCTCGTTCCCACTTGAAAAAAGATCTATTTTCCTATTTGCTTTTATCTATTTTTTATTTTGCTTTTATTTATAACCTGAGCTTATCATATAAAAGAAATCAGACCATATTTAAACTCATGTGTCTGATTAATTTTACTTATCATTATGGTTTCCTGATGTATCTATTTTCTTACAAATGACTTAACTTTATCTGTATTTATAGCAGAGTAGTACCCATATGTTTAAGTGACACATTTTATTTTACTATTACTCTTTTGATAGGCATATAGGCTGCTTCTGTAATTTAGCTATACTGAGTGGTGTTGCTATACACACAAGCATTCATTACATTATTTGCTGCCTTTAACTCACTAGGGAAGATGTATACTAGGGTACTATCTGGCTTCAATGCAATTTCTTTATATAGTTTTTGCGGGATTTCTTACACAAAAATTTATTAATAATTTAAACATTGCTTGAACTTTTTCTTATCTCTTCTGACTATAAATTTTAGTTGAGTCCCTCAGTGAAGTTCCTTGTGTAAAGTCTGAGAGGACAAAGGATGCAGGAGGTAGCGAGTGCCAGCATGCTTCACAAGAGCTTTCAAATAGGACACACTAGTATCAGCTCAATTAGTGAGAATTTTTGCAGGATACTCTGTTATGCTATAACTAGGCTTCCAGTACAGCTGCACTTCCAAAGGACCTGATCTACCTGATGTGTTTTGTATGATGTGTTCAAGTCCTCACATGGATGATGCTTCGGTCACAAATTCAAATTAGCTACAATTTCCAGTTGTCTACAATTTCTGACTGGCTGTCCTCTTGCATAATCTCCTTCTCCGTAAGCTCCTGTGGTATTGTTTTCTTTTTCTTCTTCTCTTTTGGGGGTAAATACTTTTCTGTGTGCTTTATGGTTTCCTCTTTCACATTTTCCCTGCTTCTCTCAATGCTTGAGCCCTTATTCCTCCCCACCAGGAGCATATTAGCCGCAATCTTGATTTCAACAATATACACTTGTATAAGACACTAATTCCCATTACAACTTTATTGACTTTCTCAACTTTTAGCTCTTATTTTCATCTGATTACAAATTTCAAGAGTTTCTTGCCATCTGTACATTATTTCATTCTCTCAATACAAAAAGTAATGTAGTAAAAAAGGATTTCCTCAATAAGAAAATGTTCATTAATGAAACTAGTGGGTACTTATTTATAAAATTAGTTCTTACCCAACAACAGGGTATTGAAGTTTCCTACTACTACTATATTAGTGCTTATCTGTCTTTTCATGTCCATTCATATTTGTTTTTACAGCTAGATGCACTAGAATTTGATGCATAAATATTTATGAGTGTATTTTTTTCTTGGGTTATTCCTGTATGAGGTTGTAGTGTTCTTTTTTTGTCTCTCTTAATCATTTTGACTTGAAAACTACTTTATCTGCAAATCAGATAGTATTACTTTTTTTTCCTGTTTCCTGTAGCATAGAGAATTGTTTTCCACCCTTCTACTTTCAATCTATTGCTTTCTTTGTGAATTAGGTGTGTTTATTGTATACAACCTATTGTAGTATCTTGTTTCTTAATTCATCCTATCAGTCTGTCTTTTAATTATCCCACTGAGGCCATTGACATTAATGATTATGACTGATATGAACTGAACCCGGCCGTGATTTATTCTTTTTCTTGGCTCTTTTATTCATCACTTTTTCCTCTTTCCATTCAGTTTCTTGATTTGCCCAGTGAGTTCACTCTGCTGGAAAGGCTGTGGGGAATAAGGAACCTTCTCCACTGTTGGTGGGAATGTAGACTGGTACAACCACTATGGAGATCAGCCTGGAGATCCCTCAAAAAATAGAATTAGAGGTCCCATTTAATTCTGCTATTTCCCTGGTAGGTGTATACATGAAAGAATTTAAAAAGATTCATATCACAGTGATGTATATGCACCATGTGTATAGCAGCTCAATTTGTGTTAGCTAAATCTTGCAAACAGTCCAAGTGCCCATCAGGAAGAGGCTGACTGGATATTTGAGTCATTTATAGTCAAATAGATGTACCTTAAGGACATACTCAAAAGTGAAATAAATAGGTCATAGATGTATAAATACTATATCTTTTCTATGAGATAAGAAACTGAAGGTATGATTGAGTTCTAAAATATATGACTGGTATTGTGAAATAGTAAGTAAATATTCAAAGAGAAAAGGAGGGTAGAGGTAAGTAAAGAAGGGAGAAAGGAAACAAAGTTTATGTATATAGGGAGTGAGGGTGATAGGGTAGGTAGGGCCATGGGAAAAAATGAGAATTAAGTTGTGTTATATACTCGTACAAATTCTCATTGTTGAATGCAGTCATGATGTGTGTATGTAATGTACCAATAAAGATTTCAATTTTTAAAAAAAGAAGAAGGGAAAAAAATTATGCTAAAAAATTAAACAAAGCTTCTATATGTAGGGGGCCCCTTTATGGGGAGGCAAGGGAATGGGAAAAATGTCATTAAATTGTCTCATGTACTAGTATAAATTCTCTGTGTTGATATTGCAAACACAATGAGTACATAAAATGTCCCAATATGAATTCAAAAATAAATAAAATAAAAATTTCTCAAAAGACAAAATAAAAATATAATTAATTATTACCTGACAATCTTTTCCCAGTTAGTACTGCCATTTATATCTATGAATTACTCTAGTCTTCGATTTTTTTATTATTCTAGAATAGTGTAAATGTCACAGAAGACAATAAGAATTGGGTTGTAAAGCAAAACTTTCAAGACAGGATTTTCAAGGCACAAGTGAAGTTGGAAAACTGCTGAATCACAAAATTATGGTCAGTGAGAATAGAGCTGTTGGCAAGAGAAGTAGAGAAATTTGAAAACATACTTGAGAAGCAAAGGACGTGTATATCAATGATTTGAGGGAAATGATGAAGGACAAAAATCTTTCTAGAATTTTCATGTTTAATATTGTGATGAAAAAGTTAAATATAACATGAAAGGGATTATGCTCTACTCTAATATTTAATCAAAGTACATGTAGGTCGCAAATGAATAATGGATTATAAATTAATTATATGTGTTTCAAACCTAATGTTCACATTCTTTGCATGGAGTTAACAGCTGTTCTTAATATATCTCAACCCCTTTCTTCATCCCCTATCTCTTTCTTCTCTTCTTTCCATCTCCTGATTCCCTTCCCTTTAAGAGTGGTCTATTTCCCTGCTTCTATTATTTACCTTTTATCTTATTTCTTTTTTAACTCTTGAGTTTCTCACCCAAGAGAAACAAGGTGATATTTAACCTTGTGTTTCTGATTTATTTTACTGAATCTTTTGACCTCAACGTGCATTTGTTTTCCTACAAATAATAATGGAGAGGCTGTGGGGAAAAAGAAACCTTTCTGCACTGCTGGTGGGAATGTAAAGTAGTACAAGTGTTATGGAAATCGATATGGAGACTTCCATAACAGACTAAAACTAGAAATTCCACTTAAGTCAGCTATCCCCTCTCAGGTATCTCCTGGAGAGACATTATATTACAGTGATACATGCAGATCCACATTTACAGGTGCACATTTCAAAATAGTTGGACCCTAGAAGCAGCAATATATCCATCAACAGATGAACAGATAGATAAAATGTAATATTTACACACCATGGAATACTACTCTTGCCATAAAAAAGATAGACTTGAGTCACTTATAGGAAAATGCATTGTTTTTAAGACCTAAGTAAGACATAATTTAATCTGATTTATTAAAATATACATTAAAATAATTACATTTTATATTTTAAGATAACATTTCAATTTATTTTCTCTCCTTTATATTCCCTCTTTTATGTCAATTTATTTTAAAATCTTTCCCTATAAATTGCAGTTGTCATCATATAATTAGGACTTTTCATGTACGTTACGTACATATGTGCATGTTGTATATTTGTATCTCTGTAATTAAATACAGTGCAGCCACTGTTAATTTTATTCAGACACATGTATCTTTCCGAGAAGCTTGTTGCTTCATCATGGATATTAGATGATCCTAAGTTGACTCAGGAGACATGAACAAATATTGCCTTTCTCTAAACATAAAACTGTCTAAATGGAAGTCCTTATGGAAGAAAACATTTAGAGAAATTAGAGAAATATTGAAATGCAAAAGAAGCGACATAAATGACAGATGGCGAAAAATTAGGAGATGTGTCCTAGGGAAAACCTTAATGAGTGCTTGGGCAAATTCTCAGAATAACTTTCCTGTGGGCACAGGGAGAGCATAAGTGACTGACATACAGAGCTGCTTGGGAACAGCTTGAGCTGGGAAGAAGGAAATGGAAAGACATGGGTCTTCTGCAAAGGAGCAGGCAGAGCTTACCAAGTGAGCAACTTTACTCTCTGTTACTTTGACAGTGGAAGCTGTTGCCTATGAGACAGATTCACTTCATAAATTCCATCAATTTTAGGGTATATAATAAAAAAAGAAAGAATTACTTAAATGGCACTTCTTTTAAATGTGTAAGTCAATGATCTTTTCCATTTTATTCTCTTTGTGAGAATTTTTATGGAACCTGAGTTACTGACTTAACATTTTAAAGCCTATCTTATTATCATAAAATTACCCTTTATCCCTCTTCTACATTATTTTAGAAATCATAAACAGTGGTAAAACCAGGATTGCTTCAAATTCTGTTATACAGCCACACTGTCAGGTGAGTTATACCTACCTGCAGTCTTAGTCCTCTAAGTGTCCCTCTAAGGGACCCAAAAGACAAATCATTTGAAATTAAGTTATCTATGGAACCCTAACACATAATCTATACATCTTTTCATTTGGAAGCTATTTTAGATTAATAGCCATTAAAGAGTTCCTCACTTTCTTGGCTTGACACTTTTTGCTACGTGATTTTTCCCTGATAATTTTCCCATGTGGTGAATTTAAGCTGTAATCATAAAAATAACATTGTTTTGAGGTGTGATCACAGTGAAAAATAAATTTAATAAATAATCTTTTTTTCAACTCAGGAAATAACCTCAACCCTTTAAGAAAGCCAATATGGTAATTATCTATATTAAAAGACACATTAAGGCCATTGTTTTTAAAAAGTCATCACTCTCATATAACAATGAAAAAGTCATTAATTTGGGAACACCAAAGTTCTTTGAAACTTCAAAATTTAATTTCTGCTCTTAAATTTCTGTGCTCTGTCCCTGAAGATATATGAGGTCAGTGGTCCTTTCAGACACGAAAAGTAAAACTTGTCAAAGATCTTCAGCTCTTGTTTAATTACTTTATTTTGTCTCCAAATCGACCTTTAAAATCTGTAGATTTCTTTTTACGATTAGCTATGGAGGCCTGGGGTGAAAGTGTATCGTAGTGACACATAGGCCTGCTGTGTGGGTAGGTCACAGGAGGAATATGCTTACTCTCCAGAGGAAGGAAACTGATTGGCAGGAACTACTCTTTTAACTCTCATCCCCACGACTGGTACATGGCCTGAGTTCAGTTCTCATCTCATACCTTGCTTTGGTCAGGTCCTCAAAAGCTCTGGCATTGGCCATGGTGATTTAGGCAGAAAAGGACTCAAGGTCATTTTATTTTTTAAATTAATAAACTTATGATACTGCTAAGACTTGATCTTAACTTATTCAACTTTAATGAAAAAAACATATATGGATTGAAATCTTATTTCTAACTACAAGGAATGCAATGACATTAACGTTTCTTCAATAACCCATTGCTGAAGAAAATATATTTTTTAAACCTTTTGTGTTGAATAGATGATTGTCTTAGCATAAGAGACAAACCATGTTCTAGCATATGGAAACATTTTTACTTTGCAAATTATTCCGAAGGGGGTGTGATTTGCAAAATACTGACAAATTAAATATGCATTTCCATATGTTTCTATGAAGGCTAAATATATCTCTGAAAATTAGCTACACACAGTTTAAATTCACGAGTTTTTAATCAATATTGATGAACAAAAGTCAAGTTGTACTTTCTAAAGTCCCAGGCGGAGACCTCATTCTGCTTTGATACTTGGAACATCAGGAGCATAAACTAGAATTTTCAGAAAAGAAACAACTTCAAGAAAATGTATTCAGAAAATTTTCAGACTATTTATTAATTTTTTCACACCACAATATTTACTTCACTTATACGAGGCTAAGGTATTATTGTAAAACCTCAGAAAATAATTTTGATTATCACTCCATTAAGGACTTCTCAATGACTATGTTTCTCATACTGATAACTGGGTGACATATTTTAAGAAGTAATTGGTTCACAGAGCCAAGTGTTCGACTCGTACTTACAGATAGGCAGGCAAAGGAGAAGGAAAATCCTAACTCAACTTCATTATACCTTCTCAAACTACTTTCTAGAGTAGAATTAGGTCACTTGACATAAAAAAGCATAACAATTATAAATAGATGTATCATTTTAATAAAGGAGAAATTAATAGATATTTTCTTTGCTAAGAGTGAGTTAGCATTAAATACTCTACCTACTTATGGTTGTGTCTCTTCAAATCTTTCATAAAGCATGCTCCACGGCCAGTCGCTTATGTCAAGGGGTGAATATTAGATTCGACATTAAAACAGGTTATTTTGTCAGGTTTAAGTTTGTTTTTTGTCACTGGGATTATTGTGTCTACTTTTGTCACCTATCTTTTTTCCTTTTCCTTTTTATGTGCTGATTAACAATGGCTTGAATGTTGACATTAGTGCTCTTCTCACATTTCTGCTTCTTATTTTGTTATGTTTGGCCTGCTGTTTTCACTTATATCAGTACTTTCTCTGATCTCTACTCCTGTATAAACTGGTTTACTTTCTCTACATGTTTTTGAACTGATATCTCTAAACCTCACTGTTTTCCTGAACTGTAACTAAGATCTCTTTTCCCTAACCCCTTTTTCTCACTGCATGTGGTACTTTAGCAATATTAATGACCTGTCATGAGAATATAGCTGAAAACTCGAGCAGAGAATTATATACCCATGCAACCATGTCTAAATCCTACCATACTGACCTTACTTTCCAGAAAGAAGAATTTCAGTATACTCAGACATGTGTTTGGTTGATTTGGGTTTACTAGCTAAAAAAAAAAAAAAACTTCAGGGCAAGTTGGAAGGAACACTTTCGGCTGATGATGGCTGAGGAAAGTTCAGAGTAGTGGTAGCATCACGATCGAAGGCCATGGAAGAAGAAAGCTGCTCACCCCACAGTGGCCAAAAAAAGAAAAAGAGAGAAGATGAGGATCTAAGGACAAGCATATACCTTTCCTGTCAAGCCCCGAGTCACCTATTTCTTTCATCCAGGCCTCAATTCCTAAGAGCTCTGGACTCATCTGTTGATCAACTTACTGATGACTATCATCTTCCATAAGTCCTACCTTAGAACACACGAAATAGTTGGGGAGTATTGTAGATAAAAAAGATCATATTATAAAAGTTACTTTTTCCATGTACAAAATGGTTATGATGTTTGAGCAAAGAAATGCTAAATCATTGGTCTATATCATATGACTTATCAACTAAAAATGTTTTTGATCACCTATCATTGACAGAATAGCAGGCAAAACACTGAAGACATGGATGGAAATCATCCGAGTAAGTGAACTACTCCACTGATAGCTAATGCCCTGAAACTCAAACTGACCTATTGTAAATTTGGGTCACTGATGGTACCAGCCCTATGTCTGAGGTAGGCGGATGAAATAAGTTACAGTAAGTTCAGACAACTCTGAATCTAACTTTACTGTAACTTTCAGATTTTTGACTTTTTCCATATACCCCAAAATGCTTTCTATATATTTCTTTTATGTGATTGTTTTTAAATTGTGTTGATAGTTATTCAGATTTGTAGGGCAGAGTGTGATTATTTGATACATATTTCTGATCTATAATGGAGAAATAAAAAAAAACTAGTTTCACTTTCATCTTAAAATTGTATTATTTCTTTGTGGTTAAGCGCTCAAAATCATCTCCTTTAGCTATTTTGAAATGTTTACATTTATATTAATTTGTCACCTTAATGCTCTGTAAGTACTAGAATCTGTTCCTCTTACCTAACTTTAACTTGATGCTTATTATATCCCTATATTTATATATTTTTAAAAATCAAGTTGTCAATATTTTTGCAATAGAAATTAAAAATATATAAAATTACAGAACAACTAAATTTCAGATTCTTGTCTGTACAAAACAACCTTTGTAGAACTTTTAATTCCATAAAACATGATTACTTGATGATAAAAATAAACAGTTTACTTAAGGTTTATCTACAGAAGATTCTGGGAAAAACAGATATTTTAACTTATCCCCAACTGCTTTTACAGATTTTTTTTATTTTAAGAATAAACAATTATGCTGTACTCCACATGTTCCATGCTTTTGCAATGCTATAATAATTTGTCATTTTTAAGGCAATGAAAACAGTAAGGCAATTATG
Source organism: Petromus typicus (assembly GCA_004026965.1). Lineage (NCBI taxonomy): Eukaryota > Metazoa > Chordata > Mammalia > Rodentia > Petromuridae > Petromus > Petromus typicus. The sequence goes on along the minus strand of PVIR01027649.1, from coordinate 10,110 downwards.
TTTAATTATAAGTTTTTACCTTATGATGGTAAAAGGGGGCATGAGGAGAGAAAGAGAAGGAGGGAGGGAGGGAGGAAGGGAGGGATTCCACGTTCATGTTCCAAATTACGCACTTACATCGTTCAGTGTAAGGCTATAATGTAGATGTCCAACTGAAGAAAATAACGAAGGCAATCTTTCATGGAGATATATGTTATCAAATAAAATTGAGATATGACTGTGTTATATTTTGGATTTTGCTGCAAAGATGATCCAGATCCGGAGGTTTAGTTTAACTTATACTAAGAACTTGGGGTGATTGTTTTAATTAGTTTTAGTGAGGCACAGGAGGGTGAGGAAAAGAAAGTGGTTTAAAAGATAAGTCAAATTAAATCAGTGCATAAAATATTTAAAGATTCATATTGAAGACTCTGCCAATAAAGCCTTGTTAAAGAGATCAACGAGACTTGGATATTTCATTCCATACCTTCTAGAATCCAAAATTATGTTCAGTCGATCCCTTGTGGCTTTCACTTACTGAAACTGATTATGCTTCAGACATGCTTTTATAAGAGTCACATTTTCCATTTGACAACATTTATTTAAAACTCCTTTTAGGTGATTTGTGATGTACAAAGAACACAAGGACTTTGAGAGCTTCACTCGTTATTATTCCCTGGCTCTCTTCTTGTTTCTCTCAAGATTCTTTTAATATCACCATTCTAAGTAAATTAGCTCTTCTCTTGACTTTCAACTTCTGATGGAAAAAGATGAAAATGTCTAGTACAAGGAGACATTATCTTAATTGTTCTTATTCAAATTCAGTTTTACTGATGATTTATGACCAAGATAATAATAGCCATTTGTAAGCTAATTTATTTTAAAAAATTTACTTACTTAGCCTAATCTTACATTTGAGAATCCATGCCAATATTTCACTTAGATTAAATTTCTTTTCTGCTCTTTTACTTTTCCTGTATTCCAAGTGATATGCTGTAAAGATGAACTGAAGTTTTTCCTAAATTCCGTGGGATGTAATGTTAAGCTTGACTGTACTTTTTAAAAAAACTTTAAGCAGTCCTCATTTGCAAAACCTTCAGGTATAATTCAGAGGCAAATGTGCTTATTCAGATCATTAAATGACAGGTTGCAGTTTATCTATTCTGAAGAAAGGTAATGGAGTAGTGTTCAAAGGCTAAAGAAGAGGAAAGTTCAAACAAACCTGTTGTTACTGCTGCTGTTGTCTTTAGCAAGAGGGTGTGCTGTCCCTATGTAAAAGAATGTGTCAGTTTTATCCCGTGTCATTTAACATTCTTTCTGCTCAAAATTCTAAATACATTGTTTGAGTAATCTGAGGAAAATAGCTTTTATAGAATTATCAGCAGACATTTAAACAATTGTTTGTTTTTTGTTTTGTTTTGTTTTGTTTTGGGTTTTTTTAGGTTTTTCGAGACAGGGTCTTGCTTTGTAGTTCAGGCTGACCCTGAGCTCAGCCTCAAACTCATCACAGCAATACTCCTGCCTCTGCCTCCTGAGTGCTGGGATTACAGGTTTGAGCCACCACGCCCTGCACTGTGGTATGTGGTACTGGTTGCTGCTGGGCATGAGTCTCCACACCCAGTATAGGTATGTGGTTACCAGGGATCGAACCCAGGTCCTTGCGCTTGCAAGACAGGCGCCGGAACCATTAAGCTAAATCCCTGGCCCTGTATTTCTTGAGAATACTCTTAATCCTAACAGTTACTATCAACAAATGTGTGGAGAATAATAGCATGTATTTCATAGGATTATTTTATAAAATAAAATGATTGCTTAGAACAGTCAGTTTCACAAAGAAAGCTCAAATGTCATTTGTTTTTGTAGTCTCCAAATTATTACAATCTCTATGAAAATTAAAGCAGGTAGAAAGGAACATATTCTCTAAGCTGCTCCACGGTGAGCCTGTTTGACAATATTTTAAGAGCTTAGCTACATGTTTGAAAAGTTATCAATTACAAAGTTCCAAGTTGTTTGCTTTCTGTCAATAGAAAGATGATTTGGAAGTCTGGCTGTATCTCTTCAACATTTTATTGTATTAAATAGTATTCTCCTTCTCTCTCTTTTCACATTTTACAACACTTTTAACTAGCTAACCAAATATTATCACAGGCTCTTGTATGAAAAATATATCATTGATGTTGTCATGAAAATATTGAGTAACCTGAAAAATGTCATCTAGGAGAACCTGAAAAGTCTTTATTTGACAGGAGATTCTGAGAAAAAATACATTTTAATAAGATAAAAATGTCATTTTCTGGATATAATACCCTATTTAAATGATTAAATTCCTTTTTATCAAGTGAAATGCACAGCAATTAATCTTCGAAAGCTACATTTTTTCCAGAAGAACTAACATTCAAATTTTCATTAAGACTGAAGATGGATTCTACATATGATTAAAATAATGATGTAATTATTAATAATGTATTAGAATAAAGACACAAGAAGGAAAAACATCCTATAACATGAGTGGGACAAAAGCTATTAATTACCAGTTTTCTAGAACTTATTATTACCCTAAACTCTGAATACAGTACATTGCTGTCATGTCTAGCTATTAACATTTGTGCTATGTTATATACAAAAATTTATTATTTTCCAGGTTTGAAGTACGTGTATTCCACTTACTACTAATTATTACATAATAATTTGTGATATAAGAATCCACCATAAAGACTGTTATTTTCTTTCTTCTGTTTGCCTTATTCCACAATCTTCTTTTAATAAAAATATTCATGAAGATGAAACTAAAATTTCTCTCATTTGGCGTCTTTGGATCAATTTCTTTCAGTATTTCAATCTGCTCAATCATATTTCTCTCCTGATAGGTTTTGTCAACAACCCTGTTCTTTAGCTATTATTCAACATTACACATCTAACTTTGCATCTATTCACCTTCTCTTAATTTCGTCTATCTCTTATATGCCCTAATTTCTTAGACAGAGTCATAGGTCTGACCCATAGTCAAGAGGGAGACCACTAAACAAAAATGCAAAAACTCAAAGGCATAGATGGGGGCACCTTAAGAATTTCCCCACCACACTTTTGTTGAGTTGATACTGCATATTTAGCTTCACAACATACACATGTGATCTCTATCCTGAGGGTCAGGGTCTGGTTTTGCTTACCCTGCCAGCTCTACCTCTAGGATATAGCAAAGCATATTATTAAATATCTAGTGGAGAATTAATTAAAGATACAAGTACATGATAAGTCTCAAAAAAGATGAGTAATTTATTTAGCAATGTCAACCATAAAAATAGGACCCCACATAACATACCAACCCTCTACAAATTTACTACTGTTGAATTATTTTTGCTTTACCAGAGTCTGTGGTGGGCTCCTGCTCTTCTTCTAAGCTTGCAGAGACTAAGTTTGCTTTCCTTCTTTCTCACAAACTTGGTCAGTTGCTCATCTGGAGCCTCCCTTTTGGCTTCCCTTTGCTGGTGCTTTGTACACCAGAGCTCTTATTTGAGGCCAGTGTTCCAGCTTATTCAGTGAGCACAACACAGTCTTTACTGGCTGTATTCCTTGGATTTGTCATCCGACTTATTTATACCTTCACTTTTCTTAGATCTGCAACTGTCGAAATAATGTCTGCCTTGGGTTGTCATTGCTAAAAGGTCACCTGAGAACACATTGAAATGCCTGTGTCCATTACCTGGAAAACCTCTCTTCCATTTTTGTCCTTTACGTCTTCACAGATAACTATGCGATCTGTACTCAGGTTGACTTGTACTTGCTTTTGAACAAGATTTCATACTGGTATAAGAACCTCCAATTCAATTAGGTATCCTACATGCTCTATGGATTTGTATAGTTCCCAACTAGGGATAATAGATACACATGTTGTGTAAAGGGGCAAAAGGATGGATGATAAACACCTAGAATGTTCAGCGGACCTGGCCTAGGGTCCAAGTGATTTTCTCATGTCTTTTATAACAAAATGTTAGAGAGAAAAATATAGAATCTTTAGTATATCTATTCAAAAGAGGTATAGCACCATCAAGCAATGTGGAAGGCAACTTGGAAGTTCTTTTTCTGTATGTAATTTATTGTATTTTTAGATATAGTAATAACATTTATAAATTTATAAATGAAGTGTACAAATTAATATCTGGACCTCAGTTAAGAAACCAATTTTGAGATTTTTTTTCTCTGTGACCACATTTTCCCTTTCCTGTGATCACTCCTTACTTTCACCTTTGGTTTATGAACATATAGTATATTTTCAAAAATAAATTATATTTTCCTCCCATGTTACTGTGTTGGAGCATTTTTTAGGTCTCTGATATTTGTTAGCTAGATCCTGTATCTATTTTAACACACATAATTGATTTTTTATATAATTCTGTAAACAGAAATGACAGCTCTTTTAAACTTATAATATGAAACAAAACTTTGCTAAATAAGAAAAATTAAAACATTTCTCCTAATATTTTCTTTATCTGCATGAAAATAAATGAAAAAATGTCATATATTTTGTATTATTCTGTTTCATGATCCTTATTTGCTCCAGATTTTTTAAAAAATAACAAAGTAAATTTTCAATTAGTTTCCACACAAAGCAAAAGACCAGACATTTTTGTTATATAACTATAAAAATAATTCTCTTGAATTTTAATAACCCTTTGTTTCAAAGACTAAGACGTGCGAGAAATAGCAAATTAATTTTTTGCCCTCAAAATTAACTATTTACTTCAATCTGAAATGTATCTTATGTTCTTTATTTCTTCCTTAATATATCTAAAATCTGTCATGTAGGTTATTAATCTAAGGAGCTATTAATTATAGAATATAGTTTTCCTCCAAAGCTCACTCTGTTTAAATATTATAAATGAATTGAAACTGAAAAGTGAAAGTAAGCCTCTAGAGAAAGCATTAGGTTGGTTGCTATCACATGTGGTGTTAGTGATTATTTCTGTGGGTATGAGTTGTGTTCTTCACATCTGAGCCGTGACCTTGTATTCAACCATATTCAATTTTTTTTCATAGATTTATTTTGCAATTTGATTACTTCATAATTGAGTTGCAAAGATCTTTCTTTTATAGTCACAATATAAGTTTATAGATTTCTGGGCTGAGGATTTGGCTCATTGGTTCCAGCAACTGCCTTGCAAGCTGTAGGGCCCAGGTTCAGTCCCCAATAATCACATATAACAGTGCTGGGCATAGAGACTCATGCCCACCAGCAATCAGAAACTCATACCATGTGTTGTGGTTCATGCCTGTAATCCCAGCACTTGGGAGGCAGAGGCAGGAGGATTGCTGTGAGTTCACCGTTGAGCTCAAGGCCAACCTGAACTACAAAAGTGAGACCCTGTCTCAAAAAAAAAAAAAAAAAAAAAAAGAAAAAGTTAACAGATTTCTGAGTGGACATGAATTCTATAAAAAAGTACTGAAAATTCTTGAGCTCTTTACTGTATATGTATTTTAAATCAGTGCTTAATTATTCAGGAATATCTATTAAAGCAAATTTGAGCATCTTATATAAACACATGTTATAATATTTTTTCTTCATTTACTTGGCTGATACAATTCCATGAGCTTCTCTTTGTACATTAGATTTGAGAATATTTTATACTCTGACAATACAAAAAAGGAATAAACTTAAAAAATCTTTTGATAATTATAAATTTACAATTTATTTTCTGTGTAAATGAAGGATTTAGAAAGTTAAAGCGATTTTTTAAATGTTGAATAAATTCTAGGTAATGACACTGATACACATCAACTACATTTCAAATGGTTGACATATTGTCAGTTACACAGTATGAATGAGTCTCCTTGGGAGCATCACTCTATCAAAGAACTTTTCATCCTCTCTACTGTGGACTTCACACTTGCTGCTATGACTGTCTGAAACTCACCATCCTCTTTTCTTAAGATACATATTTTTACTTGGCCTCTTCATGAAGACTTTTCCTTATCTTTACCAGATGGCTCAGTTGTCCCAGCTTTGGTTTCACATGTCAGCTGTTATCACACATCACCTCACCCATATTATTCTTTTTTTTTTTTCAAATACTGAGTGACAGCTTCCCATGCTTCACGAGCTTATACTTCAGTTTGTCAGGAGAAGAGTAATACTTAAGCACAAAACAATCTATGTAATCCATTATACATGTTTCCCGATTCATGTCTGTTGGAATCATTTCCTATCCATACAATTGACTCCACATCTAACTTAATACTGTGTGGCATTTGATTCATTAAACTTATTAGATTTACTATAACCTCCTAGTGAAGAAAATCCATTTTCCTTTTAATAGTGAACTCTTACTAAAAAATACAATTCCTATACCCATACATAAGTTGCTTCATACTTAAATGGGTATGGCTTCATGTTAAATTCCTGGACATAAATTTCTAGACAGTGCTATATATTTCCAGCTTGCTTAGTTAATACTCATTTGTTCAACACCAAATCACATGAAGTTATATCTCCACAATAATACGTGGGAATTATCCTTTACCTCACAGTCAAACCCATGGGATTCATGATCAAATTCAATTTGAATTCAATTGAATTTTTGTGAGTTTAAGAAGTGAACAATGATACTTAATTGTAGTTTTAATTTGTGTTTTTATTATTAAATCTAGAGATTATCTTTCTAACTTTTAAGGCACACTTTTCTTTTGTATGACTGAATTTTTGAATAAATGAACTTTGCCTGTTCTTATTTGATTATTTTTCCCTGTTCATCTCTATGTTTTTATTTAAATCTCTTTTATACATGAAAATAAAAATTAGACATATTAATGGAGTTCCATGTGATTTTCATGTATGCATAGTATCATCTGTTTAAATATGACTACCTCCTCAAACATTGATCCATTTCTTATTTCAAAATTATTAAAATTGTGTTCTAGCTTTTTGAGTGATGCAGTGTGAAGTCATTGTCCTAGTTCCTACTGCTCAGTGAAACATTAGAACTTACCACTGTCCAACTTGAACTCAGTGCTCCATCAAGCCCTGATGTCACCTATTTGTTTCCATTTCATCCATGAGTGCAATAATGAACTGCTTGTCTTTCTGTGCTTGGCTTATTTCATTTAATACTGTGGGTTCCAGTGTTACCCGTGCTGTCTCAAATGACAGTATTTCCTTCTCTTGTAAGGCTGAGTTGTATAACTACGAGAAAATTAGTTAATCCCTTGTGACATAAATTAAAATGATTTTTAAGATAAATTTCATTTAATAGAAATTTATTTTCCAGATTCATTGACCTTTAGAAAGGGGGCCCTTCTCCCTTACCATTTTCTTCCTATTTCACAATGCTAATTACACAGTATTATTCTATGATTCTGCTCTGCTTTTAATATAAATTCCTTATAGTTTTTATTATTTCTTTATTTAACATTGAAACCAGTTTGTATGTTTGCAAATAAAATCAAACCAAGATCTAACTGTGTTTGTTCTTGGGGCATAAGAAATGTATACATCAATTTGAGAAATGGCTTTTCTCTTTGATGTTGACTGTGGCTCAGGTATTTGTAGTTCTTCAAGATGAAAATATCAACCACTTCTTTGTAATATATTCGCTAATTTCAACTTTAAATTTTAGAATATACTTTTCATATTAATATTGTATGTATGTATGCAGAGAAAGATTTATCTTTTTGCTTATATCTGATCCACAATTGTGTTTTTATCAGTAATTTACTTCCTTTTTCCAATTCTCATATCTGTAAAATACCGGGTTTGATGAAATTGCTTTTGGTATTTCTCTGTGGGAAATCTAAGTTTCATTCTCTGGTTTTTATATTAATATACTTAAGATTAGCTTTGCTTTTTATATATGCAAATTTAATATGAATAGTATATTAGTATCCATAATTTCTCTCTTACATCTCTTTTGATTGGATTTTTATTTTCTATCCACCGCTCACTTTGAAAAGTATTGGGAATAAGTGTCTATTGGAAAAGATCAACACAATTTTCCTATTTAATCACTTTCACTGGTGATATAAAGGTTTTTGTATTTTTTTCTGATTTTTCTATTAAAATGTTCATTTAGATTGTATTACTCTCCTGGGATTAGGCTGGAAAAATAGCACTCTCTTAGAAAATAGCTTTCATTTTATTTAGGTTTTTTTATTAATTTTTTGATTAATTCTTTCAATGCTTTTATTTTTCTTTTTCTGTTTATTCTTTCACATAACACTTTGGGGGGCATAACTACAGTATCTTTCATTTTTGGGGGACCTTCTACTGCAATTCTTTGACAGGTCTAACAATATAAATATTATTTAACATATTCTCATCAATTTTATTGAACAATAAATTTTGTTTATTTTTTGCATACCACTGCTTTAAGTTTCTTTTGTTTTTATTTTCTAAAATTTTGGCCCTTTTTAAAATTGATTTGTTTTCATTTAAAACTTTCTCAATTAATCAAAAATTTAAATATGAACTGTAGGCTAAAGCTATGGCAACAAATGTAGTGCTTATGTATAGTGTTTCATAAGTATTCTTTTTAAAAAAATGATCAATGCCATATGTTCCTATTTATTCCACATGCATTTTAAGACAACTCTTCTTGTAATTTCTTAGTCAATTAGGTGCTTTTATCTTCTGAGATTTCTATTAATTGCTAGTGCTATTGGATCTTTGTCAGGAAAATATAGTCTGCAAACATAACCAATTTGGAAATACTAGAATAGAAATTTTTAGAGTTAAATTCTGAACATGACTTAGAGCTATGATATTTCAGAGTGTACTGTTAAGTATTTATCAGTCAGATTTATCTGCTTAGTTGACAGATTTGGCCATTTAATATGTCATGTATTTCAAAAGTTTAACAAATCTATTTTATAACAGCATAATTATCTCTATAGTTTTTTAGATAGTTGCTTTGTGAGTATTGTTGCCACAATATGTGATATCTACAAATTCATAACTGTTCTATCTTTAACAATGTGAAATATCTTTGCTATTTGATCCCTCTCAATCAGGATTTTCCTTTTTTTAGATATGAAAATTAGCATTGGTTTCACTCTTCACTTACCTTGCACCTTTTCACTTTGCCTTTTGTTCCTCCTGCATCACTTATTTTAATTATGTCTTTGCTTTGTGGTATTATCTGATAACTTGTTCACATACATTAACAATGATTGTTTTGACAGATATATTTGTCCTTCATTTAGTGTCAATCAATCTCACAGTTTTTTGTTTCTAGAGCTTTCTAAAAAAACTTTCAGGGTGAGGTTTTTTTCTGTTTTTCCATTTTTGAATCAATAATTCTTGCAATATTTAAGAAGGTTTAATTTAAAATGTTCATTCTTCTTTTATTGTATTAGTTTCTTTCTTTGAAACGTGATAGGTCTACCAGATGTCCCGCTCCTCTCACTTAACTTCCCATAACTCCAATTATTTTGCAAATAAATTTAGTATTTTGGTGTTTGTTTTGTATTATTTGGTCTTATTATTCTTATTTTGTTTGACATGTAAAGTTTAACTGCTGAGAATGAGTGAAATTAAATTTCTGTGTATAAGTCGTGCATTTTTATTTTTATGTACCATATCTTCTATTATATTTTGTCATCTTAATCTTCATGTATGTTTCATCTCAAGCTTACAATGAAATCCACCTAACATCATTATGTGGTTTTTTTCATAGGTTACCTAAATGTTTCATAACTTACCTTTGCCCCTAGGTAAAATTTTCATGAACAATTCATGGGACAATATTAGCTAGACTCTTGCTTGGCCACCACGAGTGAACTTTGTGTAGTTTAATGGACCCAAACTATATTTATTTCATATTTCTCTATATTAAGTATTACAAAAACTATTTCCATATCATTCAATATTAAAATCCGATCAGTTTGAAGCCAATCAAACATTTCTCCTCACATTCGGACTTTCTTTTTTGTTTGAATTCTGACTTTTCTTTATTTTTAAAAATCTAGTAATTATAGTATGAAAGAACTAAAACCTAGAAACACAGAAATAGTTACTCTATAATAGGTTTGAATAAATTTTAAACAAAATTTTCTTGAATATTTTTTGTTTTTACTTTTCTACTTTAGAAACTCATTTTGTTTTTTATAGGACTTCCTTTTCTAGACACCCTGTTTACCATTTTT
>PVIR01027648.1:0-22691 GCA_004026965.1 Petromus typicus | reverse complement strand
GAGACTCATCCCAGCAGCAACCAGTACCACATATCACAGTGCTGGGCGTGGTGGCTCACTCCTGTAATCCCAGCACTCAGGAGGCAGAGGCAGGAGGATTGCTGTGATGTGGGTTTGAGGCTGAGCTCTGGGCCAGCCTGAACTACAAAGCGAGACCCTGTCTCAAAAAACCAAAAAAAAAAAAAAAAAAAAAAAAAAAAAAAAAAAAAAAAAAAAAGAAAGATAATTATTAGAATAAAATAATGAAAACAAAAAATAATATTGACTTTCCCTTAGCTCTTGTATTCAATGCAAAGGCCCTACATCTGAAACTTTATCTTTTTGAAAGAAAAGGGTTGGAGAGAGATGTAAAAGATGTAAAAGGCTTTGTAAGCCTCCATTGTCTGTGTGCCATCTACAGTCATCTTATGTAGCACACAGGGAAGGCTCCCATTGTTTGGAAACCATCACCATCGAGGTTCTCATCAGCTCAGCACCTACATGATGCTTCAGGACCAGGTCTTGCCACTCTCTAAGAGTGCTTCTTAGTCACCCTGAAAAACTTGTTTCCATAAACTTAGCATTTAGTCACTCATGTCTGCTATTGACTCCAAGAGACAGGACACAGAAGCAACATGTCTGACACAATTAGAGGTTATTTTTCTCATTCATCAAGAAGGATAGAGGTCAAGAGGATGAGGCAAGAAGTTTACAACTTTGAGCCCAAGTTGGGTAACCTAGCAAGACCCTGTCTGGGGATGGAGATGAGAGTGTAAATCAGTGATACAGTGTTTACCTCAAGGTCCTGAGTTTTTTATTTTTTTTAATTTTTATTTATTTATTTTTTTTTGAGACAGGGTCTTGCTTTGTAGTTCAGGGTGGCCCTAAGCTCAGCCTCAAACTCACATCACAGCAATCCTCCTGCCTCTGCCTCCCAAGTGCAGGGATGACAGGCGTGAGCCACTGTGCCCAGCACTGTGGTGTGTGGTACTGGTTGTTGCTGGGCATGAGTCTCCACACCCAGTATTGTATGTGGTTACCGGTGATTGAACTCGGGCCCTTGCAAAACAGGCACTGGAACCACTGAGCTAAATCCCCGGCGAAGGTCCTGAGTTTAATTCCTAGTACTACTGAAAAATAAGAAGGAGGAGAAAGAAAATGGAAGAGAAGGAAAGTGGAGGTGGGCAAGACAGGAATAAGAGGAAACAATAACTGGAGGGGTTGGTAGTTGCTGATGCTAACAGGCCAGTCATGTCAGGCCTCTGCGTTGGAATCTCTGGATGATCTTGAGTTTCCCTTTAGGGTCTCTTGTATTTGCCCCAGTTCTCATCTTGAAAAGCAAGAAATGAAGGTCTACAAAGACCTGAAGTTTCTTGTCATGAACTTTCTTCTCATAAGGAAGAAAGGGCTTTTACCAAAAGTTGGTTCATATGCAACTGGGTCGTGTGCATGATCTAGAAAGTCCTGGACTCACTTCCTCAAGACTAAAACATGAACAATAGCAGGATTCTTCTGGCAGAGGAGAAGAGAAAGTCCTTGGAGGAGTGAACAAGTATACAAAAACCACCTGCTTTCTTTGCCTGGGGCCTCCTTCTCAGGGATCCTTCACTTGTCACCAAACACCAGTAGTGTCTTCAAAGGCAGCACAGACACTAGGCTACATAACTGATTTTTATATAATGACTATTTAAGTGCCGCCCTACAGAACTGCTAATCCAGGTCAGAAAATCTCTTTTCTCTATCCTGTACCTGGTAATAGGCCCAGCTCACAGTAGTCCTTAATGTATGCTTGTTAAAGTTAAATAATTTTTTTCTTCTATAAAAGACGTTAAGTCCAAAATAATACATATTCTGTTGAATTTAGCAACCAACTTACTTTGGAGCATTTTATAAACAGTGCTCTCAATTTTGTTGTTTTATGTTGTTTTTTTTTTATTTGAAGAGAGAATACAGTAATTTCCTAGCAGTACATCTGAAGTAAATATTGACGTAAAACTTCTACCAGACTGTAGATCTTACTGCAAATCAGTCACTGTACGTCCTGGAGAGTGATTTCTGTAAACAGTAAACCATTCAGTCTTGTGTTAAACACATTATGCACAGTAACAGCTTCATTTGGCTCAGCTGTCATAGGTACAGTGGTTCAATGGCATTAAGCTAGTCTTTATTGCTATCTCTTGATGTTAAACAGCTCCTTAATGAAGTGGCTTCCTTTGAAGCCACTGGCTAGTGCATGTGTGCAGACACATATCCACACTTATAAACTTACTACCCCCTAACACAATTGCAGAGACAGTAATTATCTAATATTAACAAGGAATATCACATAGAGGTGGATGCACTAGTTTCTAATGTAGTCGAGTTGATAATCAGTAATAGGCTTCTTGAAATGACCTAGGCCCCCAGAAGTACCTTTGCATCCCACAGTCCATGTTAAATATAATAAACGCATCAATAATTTAGCAAGGAAAATAGGTAGCATTATGGCCACACTTCTGTGCTGCTGTTATTTAAAAGCCTGGCAGCTTGGTAGTTAGAAACCACTATGTCCAGGGGTGTTATAATTCACCATTTGCTCAGAGCTGAAATGAGGCAGAGGAGTGCTCCAGGCCCCTAGCTCATTTTTTATTTAGAGGCAATTTTTTAATCCATTCAACCATTTAAGTTCCAAAAATAGGAATGGGAAAAAAATAAACATGCTTCAAATTTAGAGACTGCTTTGAAGTCTTCATTAGGCAAGGGTGTGTGATACAGTTTTTAAGCAACATTTGACAGACCTGGAACTGCGTGGTGAGAACTTAAAACTTAGTCTAATCATGTGTGTGCCTATGTGTGTGTGTGTTGACTTTGAATCTATATCTGGTAGTTCTGAGGCATTGTTTTTCAAATGCTACATCTTTTTATGTACAAGATACATAATTTATGCTGCATCGTTGTACTACTAGCTTATTTATTGATCCCCCCAATCTTTTGTAAACCGATTCAGTTTTTTACACTATAAGTAAAGAAATTCAAAGGAAAATTTTATTTCACTAATGTAAATAGAAAAATCCAAATGACATGTCATAAACAAATGCTGTCAGTATTTTTTTTTCTAATATGTACTGATTAAAAAGACATATTGAGCCCAGCAAATGCCTAGTAGTACACTGTTCCTCTGTGTACTATCTGCCTCAGGAACATTTAGGGGATCACTCATTTACTGGTTAAGAACACAGACCTTTCGAGGCCAGGGATTTAACTCAGTAGTTCTAGCGCCTGTAAGCTCAAGGGCCTGGGTTGGATCCCCAGGTAACCACATTCAATACTGGGTGTGGAGATATGCTGAGCAGCAATCAGTACCACATACCACAGTGCTGGGAGTGGTGGCTCATGCCTGTAATCCCAGCACTTGGGAGGCAGAGTCAGGAAGATTGCTATGAGTTTGAGGCTGTGCTCAGGGCCAGCCTGAATTACAAAGCGAGACCCTGTCTCAAAAAAAAAAAAAAAAAAGAACACAGACCTTTTCAGATCAAATAAGATCGGATCAAGTCTCACTTATGCCATTTTCCATCTGAGTGATTTATCACAAGTTCTTTTTCTGTCTCTGGGCCTCTGTTTCTCACCTGAAAAATGAGGATAAATATATTCAAGCAGTTAAGCCTAGAGAATCAAATTAAGTAATACACGTGAAGGTCTTAGTACAGCATTTGTCAGCATTGAGTACATGATAAATGTCAACTATGGTTATCATTAATTTTTTGATTTGGGGGACACAGGTCATCCTGGAGAAGCAAACAATGGTGAATTCAGTTCTATGTGACAAGTTCTATGGCAGGTGCTATGGACACAGGGATAATTCTTGAAATGACAGCCACATACATAGATAATGACAGTGTAGTAAAAGCCATGTGCCTAGGTTCAGATGGCAAGTTAGAGAAGGCAGGCGTTATTTACTTATGCATTCAAGTGACATTAAAGAATTGGAGAATGTTATTGTTAAAATTCTATAGTGGTCAAACACTGTGTAAATGGAGTGCTAATTCTAATTTTTCTGATTTCCACAGAAGCCACATATCAGTGGTTCTTGTAAACAGATGGCCCTCCATATCCACAGGTTAAATCAACAACAGATCGAAAATATTTAGGAAAATAATTGCATTTGTACTTAACATGTTCTGGCCTTTTTCCTTGTCATTTTTCTATAAATAACATAGTATCAACTTTGTATATTGATTTGGTATGTAAAAATGATTGAAAATGTAATAGGTGATATATAAATAGGTTTATGAAAATATTATGCCATTGTCTATAAGGGACTTGAGCATACCTTGTACTTGACCTCCAAAGTTTACTATTATACACAAGCTGGCTCTTTCTCCATGCTGCCTGGCCTCGTTGGTAATTTGTGGCTTGTACTTGAGTAGAAACTTGTGGTATGACTTGTACCTGAGTTGTTTGTTGCATTATCTCCTGCCCCAGTGTAATTTCTGGCTCATCACAGGTTCCAAGTTAATACTGAAGGAGCATCTAATGTGAGAGTTGATATTTTTGGTTAGTTCTTTTGTAATTATTCTCTCTCATCTATGTGCATGCACATCACTGAGTACTTAAAATTCTCTCCTTAGAAACTTGAATAATGGCTGATAGTGTATGGTTATTTCTTTTTCTCTGGTTAAACATGAGTTCATATATATGGAAAAATAATGTGTTAGTATGTTAGTGTAAAGATATTTTTTAAAAAGAAAACTAATTTATACATTATTCTAACTCCACTATAGCAACCATTATTAACATTTTTATATATTTATTTCTAGTCCTTTTTTTATATATTTCTTGTCATAATTGAAAGCCTGCTGAAAAATTCATAATGATAAAGTCACCATTTTATTAACTGAACATTTTTTTCTATCATTTGCTACGATGTATTTTTAAAGATAAATATCATACAATGCTTCTAGATTTCATGAATAACATAGGAGAATATTATAAATACTTCCCAGTAAAGTGAGTGTTGTTCTAAACTTTGGTGCATGTGAGAGTTTGTGATTTGTTTGCTGATATTTATCATTTTTGTTAAGATTCTCAATATTGAGGGTATTTTATTCATCTAGTGTTTTACATCCTTTCTGTATAAATTAGTTTCTCCCCCTTCTAAAGCTAAAAGACTGTCGTGCATACACATTTGTCATTTCAGTGGTCCACAAATATTTATCAGGTGACACCCAGTGCCGTGCACCTCTGAGGACCCAAGACTGACTATTTTAATACCGGAGAGATGCCTGCATTGCAAGTTGCAATAAGTATGAAAGTCAAGAAGTAAGGGTGCCATGGGGACACTGAAGGGAGGTTCCCTTACTCAGCTGGTCTCCTGGGAGAACTTCCAAGAGAGACATTTGAGTGCTATCTGGAAAGATGAGCAGGAGCTTGGTGGGTGCTAAAAGGAATCAAGTGTCAGGTTGGGCCCCTGAGAGAATGGGGCTGGTGAAAGGGAAAGTACCTAGCCACGGCATTGGCCATGCACTACAGCTAAAGGATCGTGCTGGGTCCCAAGGTAGAGATGGACGGGTTGATGAATGAAGATGTACATAGATTTTTGGGTGACATCCTACTAACAGAGTATTTCAGAATTTCATTCTTAACAATTACACCTAAATCCAAAGAATTCTAGAGCAACTCTTAATAAAAGTAATTAAGGAGTCCCATAAAACTTGGCAATATCTCTTAAAATTAAAAGTGTGCACATCTCATGAAATTGTTCTACTTAGTGTCAGGTACAGAAAAAATATTTATTTAAATTACTGGTTCATGTAAAAGGGTATATTAGCAGCACTGTTTGTAAAAATTAAAAGTTTGTATTGACACAGTCATAGAAAATTGATACATAGAAAAACAGAGAAGTTAGCTAGTCTGTATCTACCCCATCAAAATGTATGGAAAGTTTAAAGGAATGAGGTAGATCTACATGTATACAACTAAGGAAATAAATTATAATATGAGTGCAGCATGATACTTCATGTAAAAATGTCCATACATAAGATATATATCTTCTCGTTAAAGAGATATGTAAGTTTTTATTAGTTTAGGGATCTAATTTTTACCAGAATTGAGATAACTGAGTAAATGAATTGGGAGAGGACTTTCATTAAAATTAAAATTGTGGCTACCTCTGAGGGCTTTAGACATTGGAAAAGGTAGTTAAAAGATTGATGTAGTTGCTACCTTTCTAAATATTTTGCAAAAATTGTGCATTCATGAATCATTTACAGTTAAATTTAATTAAAATAATGAAAATGTCCTAACTTTCAGAGTAACCAGTACCACCTATTTGGAAACAAATTGAGCAACATGAAATTAGACACTCTACGATGTTCCTACCCTGTGACCTAGTAATTTTCCTTTTAGAAATCCATCCAAAAAGTAACTACAGATAGTCACCATGATTTTTATAGAAAGATGTTCTGTGCAGAATTATTTATAACCGTGAAAAAATGCAAGAACCATCTAAATTGTTCAACAATGGATGAAAGATTAAATGCTAAATTTACCTTGTGAGATGTAGGTAGCCATTAAATCCTTCTGGTAGAAGATTTACTGACTTGTTAAAAAGGGTAACAAAGTAATATTAGGAAGGAATATAAAATGTGAAGGCGTTATGAAGTTAAATATGATATATACAAATGCACATGTACATGGTCTGCAGGGAACAGGAAGGTAATCCAGGACAGCCATTTGGCCAGGGCTCATACTCTTGATTTAGACTTTGGATGTGATCTCTAAAAGTAGTTACACAAATAAGCAGAGTGATTTTAAATTCAGTGCTGCATAGTCACAGACACACTCTTGCCGTTTCTCATGTGACTTTGGTGGTTGTACATACACATTTAAAATACATCACTGCTTTTCCAACCTGTTTTAATAATTGCTTTTTATATTCATACTCAGAGCTTTGCACACAAAGGAAACCCAGGCTGTTTTCCCTGTTTGAGCAGATCTGGGGATCTGTTCACACAAAGAACCAGAAGGAAATATTCCAAATATCAGTGAACATGCTGGCTGTCTCTTGGTAGAGGTATTGTAGATTTACTTTTAGTGGATAGTTTTCCTCTTTCTAAATTTTCTCCAATGAGCATGTGTATTTCTGTCACAGCTTAAAAATAGCTCCTCCAGTGAAAATTTAAAAAAATACAAAAACAGAAAAGGAAACATCCTCTTTCAAAACACAAAAGCAATACCTGGCTCTAGAATGTGCCACATCAGGATGTCCCTGGGTGGAGACCTCAGGAGGCTGGCTCCAGGGCTGGACAGAAAGAATGCAGTTGGACCTTGTTCCAGTGTATCACAGAAAGCCAATGGAGACTCCTCCCCCCGCTCCAAGTAGCACTCCTAGGTAAGGCCAGAGTAGTTTTCAATCAGGGCTGTATAGCTTCTGTTTTCAAACTGGTCCCCCTGTCTGAAGGGCCCAGCAAGATAATCCAAGCTCCCAATGGACTGGATGCCCCTGGATTCCTGGGTCTATGGCTCTAAATCAGTCTTTGTGAGAGCAGTTCAGAGGCAAGGACACACACATTTGCAGGACCAAATAGTATACTCAGGTCAAGCTGATAAAGAGCAACCCCTTTATAAAGGGACTTCAGAAAAGAGGACTTATTTGCATGGCAGACAAGCTACACACAGGATGTTAGGATCAACAGAAAAGATGTAAATCAGTAAATTATAGTAGAATTTCTTATTAATAGAGTTGAGTCTCTTTCTCTTTGTCTTTCTCTCTGTTGCTCTGTCTCTCTCTCTCTTTCTCTTTGTGTGTGTGTGTCTTTTTATACCCAAAGTGAATACTCCTCACCACTACCACCTTCCATCCCCAGCACCCAAGCCTTTTTCCTCCCACAGATAAAGTAGGTCTAACAGCAGAACAAATAGGAAGTCCTCAGTTTTTAAAGGAGGAGTACATGCTCTGGTAAGTCAGGGTGCAAACTAAGTGTCTATTGTGGAGCAACTAGGGCTGGGAGCCAGCACCCTCATTAGTGGAAGCTGCTACTATTTCCAGTCTGCTTCTATTTAGTGAAAGCAGGCCATTACAAACACAGTGTGTTTTTGCATATTAACCAAATTAAAATAATAATATGTTCTCTTTTTCCATGTGCTATTCTGAAAAATCTCAATTTATGAATGAAACATGCTGATTAGTTAGTTAAAAAATAATTAGTCCAGAATATGCTTTAAAGTTAAAGCCTTAATGAATGTACACAAATACGTTTTTTCCAAGTCCTCAGCAGATTAGTCTTTTAAAGGAAAATATTCATAAGATATGTTTGTACAAGACATATGATGAAGTAGCCTGATTTTATTTTTCATTCTGCTTACTATGCAAGGTAATGTTTGGATGTTATTTTAGGGCTTTATCAGGCTGGGTCACTTTAGAAATGGATCTAAGCAATGGGTCTCCTGAGCTTTGTTATTCAGATTATCAAGACACAGGTCTCTGTTCAGAACCTCCTTCTCCTCCTAGAAGAACTTTGCATGTCTCTTATGGATCCTTAATTTCTGGTGTCTGAAATTTATGGGAAGACCAAGGATGCAATCAACAAAGCCACAGTGGGTCTCTTAAATTTCCTTTGTGTTCTCTTCACTTGGTTTTGTATGAAATCTGTGGACTTCAGCTACCGACAACCAGAAGAACAATCCCAGCTATTCCAAGGACAAAGGGCGCAAAGTTGTCAAGCTAAGAGCCTTAGCTCACACGCCAGCTGACCACTGCTAAGCTGGGAGGCTGTACACAGCACAACAGCACCATTTTTGGACCTTTACATTCCAAAAATAGCTTGGATTATATTGTATACTGTCAGGTTCAACCTTAACTTATCTATCAGACATGCATGGTATAGTAAGATTGTTTAATTTCCATTATTGGACAAGATCGACCAGTATTTTTTTTTGATGTTCCCAGATGATGTAGTAGGCTTGTATTTAAGAATGTGATTGTGTGAAAATCATGTATTCTGCCAGGTGTTGGCAGACAAGAAGGACAGAAGCCTGGCACATGGTTCATAGCTATCGATAGTCACTGTTTTGGCTTATGTCTATTCTTCAGCCTCATCATCTATGGCTCCCCATTACACTTTTCCCACTTCACTCCTTCACTCATCATCCTTTCCTAAATTCAACTGATAGTACTGAATACTCTCAGAGTCTCTAGAGTTCAGAAACCCATCCCACATACAGGCTAAAAGCCACTGTGATGGATCAAGCATTCATTCTGCCCAGCCGGTCAGCAGCAGTGGTATAATGCAATATCTGGAAAATTGTCCATGAGCTCACTGGCTTCCGCCCATTCTGTGGCCCTACAGCATTTTGTATATACATTTCTATGTGGTCTTACCACAGAGATATGGGGCGTATTCTGGGAAATGCATCTCTAAGCAATTTTGTCATTGTTCAGACATCCCAGCATCCACTTACACAAACTAGAAGAACTAGGTCAACTACTCCATGTGACTTGTAGATGCAATCAAGAGATGTGGTAAACATAAACGAGATGAAGATGCTGTCAGAGGTGCATGGATAGTGTTTTACAATAACCACTTTTTATAAATAAAAGGAGGACACTAAAATGTTTAAAAGTACAGTATAGTAAGTACATAAATCAGTAACCTGGACATTTATTATTAGGAATTATACATGACACAAAATCCCCTGTATTAAATACTTTTTTCTTTTTTTGAGACAGGGTCTCACTTTGTAGTTCAGGTTGGTTCTGAGCTCAGCCTCAAAGTCATAGCCATCCTCCTGACGCTACCTCCCAGTGCTGGGATTATAGGCGTGAGCCACCACCCATGGCACTGTGGTATGTCGTACTGATTGCTGGTGAGTGTGAGTCTCCATACCCAGTATTGTTGTATGTGGTTACTGGGGATCAAACCCAGGCCCTTGCGCTTGCAAGGCAGGCACTGGAACACTGAGCTAAATCCCCGGCCCTGTGCTAAATTTTTATCTAACTAAAAGTCCCATAGGTGTATTTACCCCCACATCATTCCGAACACACATTGCATTGCATTGTGCTATAGCATTGCAACTATGATGCCACAAAACAATAGAAATGTCTCAGCTCTGTTTCTCTACAGGACCACTCTGGTTTGTGGTGGACTGAAGTGTTATGTGGTGTATGATCATGTTGTTCTTTGTTCTCTTGGTCCTGTATTTTCATTATTAGCCTGTCTTGCCTGTCTTCTGTACCTGACTCTGAGCCCCAGAAAGTGGAGTTGGGGATTAAGACTCAATTCTTCAGCTAGCTCAGGGGTGGCCACTAGAAGATATCAGTGATGGAGATGAGGAGGAGGAGAGGAAGATGGGTAGGTGAGAAAAGTAGAAGAAAGCGAGAGCTGGTATATTTTCATCCCATGAGGAAATGGCCACAGGCTATAAAGCTATCTTTATAGACACTTCCCCTCACCATCTGCCCCCTAAATTTTGGCACTCAGCATCTCAGCCTTCTTTATAAAAATGCCAGCTCATCCAAGAACTGTATTATAAGAGTTATGTGTTATCTGGGCTTTGTATTCAGAGAGAAGAAAAAAAATCTCTTACTTCTGCCTGTGTCTGTTTCATTGTCCAGCCTGGGCAGCTCTGGTCTGTGAGTGTCTGTGCCAGTTTGTACAGCTGAGAATGGACGCTTTATGTGCAAAGGAAGCGAGGCTTTTCTTTGGCTGGTTCTCTGAACCCAGCTGCCAGTCGCCAGGCTGGATGCCTCAATCCATTTCAAGGAAGTCTCACTTGTGTGTTTTAGCTCTGCACTGAGGAGGCTGAGACTTTCCAGGCAGGCCTCTAGGACATCCCCCGAACTAAGCACCAGGGTGCACAGAGAAAGATCACAGATATGTATTCCTCCTCCAGGAAGCTATGTGCTGCGTGGAGAGAAATCAGGCAGAGAGAGGCACAAATCAGTTTCCAGGTGCACTGTCTCAGACAAGCTTTTTGACTTCCCTCTGTCTCAATTTCCTACCGAATTACCATCTCAATAGAATTGCTGTGAAGAATAGATGAGGTAATACATATGGCAACATTTGTGAACTGGGAGGTTAAATGTACTGCTGACTTCTCAGTGTCTTTCAGAGACAAGGTCTCACTATGTTGCCCAGGCTGACTTTGAATACCTGGACTCAAGCGTTCCTCCTGCCCCAACCTCCTAAGTAGTAGCTGGAATTACAATCATGTGCCAAATGCTATTATTTTTTCTTCTGTGGGGCCGGGGATTGAATTCAGGATCTCAGGTTAAAATTAAAAGTTCTGTTGAGCCTCAATAGCTGTTGTGCTCTACAGGTAGGATAAGGTAGAATTTGCAAAAGAACAAAGTAAAATCCAGCTGCCTGATTTTCAAACTGAATGGCTTGCTGACATTTAGAGGTCTGATGATTCCTTTGGGAGAAGAACTGGTGCTGCTTCTCCCAGCTCTGGTGCATGGAAACTCTTAGAGAGCTTGTTTTATCTGTCCTGCAGCTGGGAGATGTAGTGGACCTGGGTCTGACATAAGCCCCCAGAAGCAAGGATGACCGGTGGCAGCAGAGGAGACAAAATAGAAACGTGATCCTCAGTGTGGGTCAGGTCAGTAAAGCAGAGGAGGGCATTTGAAGAGCAAATAAGAATGCCAGCTTTGGTTCACCGTGAAAGGAATCCGGTGTTCTCAGAAAGACTTGAAGGGAGAGGCCCAAAAGGGGAGCCACTACTCAAACAAAAAGTTTATCTGGATTAAGGAAGTTGGAATCAAAATAGGACTGTCTCCAGAAAGCCTGCCGAGTTCCCAGGGGGGAAATTGCCAACTTCAAACCTCTGCCAGACTCAGAAAGGTTAAAGTCAGCCTTTGAAAGTGTCAACCAATTAGGAGCATTTCCTTCCTCCTTACCTCCTTTTCTTATCTCTGCGCGACTCTTGGAGAGACCAGAAACCCAGTTATCAAGCAAAGGAAGAGCAGAAACACCAGATTCACAGGTTCCTCCTGGCAGGAGGCCCTAGCAGGAAGAGAAGATGTAACTAATAAATTGAGGCATTGTCCCCATCTTCAAGTGACCACAGACATTTTATTACCTGTAGGACATTAGGAAACTCATGGATCCATATTCTCATTCAAGAGCAGGGAACAGATGGCACACAATGAGTAGTTTGTAAGGAAATGAGGGACAGATACATAGGTGCTTTTCTGAGTCCTTCTTGTGTAGCGTATTAGATATAATTATTTATCTAGCCCTGACCTTTAGCTAAATATTGTGCAAAATACCTCATATCTTCAAAGTAATCTGCAGAAGTGAGAACAATTATAATCTTCATTTTGTAAAGGAAGAAACTGAAATTCAGCTAAATCAGATAAGTTGGGCTGTGGGGTAAGAGGATAAAGCCAGGATTGGGCACCAGGCTGTCAAGCTCAAGCTGCCGGTCACACCACCTTCCCCTCTGTGTCTCAGTGGACAGATCACAAAGGTGCCTGGGGAAGAACTGAAGTTTTCCCTCATGCTTCCAAGTGCACTGAGCTAAAAATACTTCCAGACTTCACAGGAGTTTTCATAAATCCCTTTGGGAAAGGATTTCAGAGAGACATAGTGTTTGATTGGAATGACTTGGTTTTAAATATTGAGACTCAGTCCAACTAGGTTAAAAAACTGAACATTATCATAAGGATATGGAGATTTGTCCTGGAAGGCTGCCCCAATTCTCCCTGTTTTCATCCCTTTCCTTACTCGTCTACCTACTCTTCCCTCTGCAAAGCCCTCGATCTGTCTTGTAGAACATGACTGTTCCAGCTCTCAGGTGGGATGACATTAGTATGCTCTAAGGAGACCCACTGACTAAAGTGTAGGAAAAAAGGCAGTTCAATAAATACTGAGCACCTGCTAGGTGCCAGGCTTCATTTTAGGCCATTGGGATATAAAAAAGCACAAAACAGGCTAAAAAGAAAAAGAAAACCCTGCCCTCTGCTCATCGCTTCTAGTGAGATTCTGATTTGTCCATTTTGGCTCAGCTGACTTCTGGCCTAGTCATTGTCACCCGGGAGTGGGCTCCCTGCTGGCCAGGGGCAGGTTACTCAGAGTGAGCTAGGTGTGGGGTCCAGAAGCCCGCTGAACCAGAAAGTTTCCATGTACATTTGAGCTGGTTCTAGCCAGTCTGCAGCTCCCTCCTAAGTGGTGATTGTTTGCTGCAAGACTGTGTTGTTTCTCTCTCAGGATGGGCCTCTTTGTTAGTCAGACAGTGTCAGTCTCCCACACTGGGTTTGACACACAACTCTCCTTTAACTTGCCCCCTGGTTGTGTTGGCTGAAGTCAAAATATACTTTTTCCTTTCCTTTTTGTTTCTCTCCATACTGAATAAGTTTTTTTTAAAAAGGGAAATCTCCCTTTATCCTGGTGTGGGCAAAAAGCTAAGGATGGGCCCAGGAATGACAGAGTGCACAGAAAGAGAATGGACTGTTGTCCCCAGATGGGCTCCTCTGGGCAGTGACACTGCTTTGAACAGCTGTGGGAACCCAGCTGAGCAGCCTTGTCAGAGTGTCCTCATTCTTTCTCACCCTTCAGGCCATGATCAGTGATGACCTGGACATTTAGGAACATCTTCTGCTTCCTCTTTGAAGGCAACAGTGACCTGCCATGGTAATACCAGCTGCCACTTTTCAGCTGGCTCCATTCTGGGCCTCTCTGCCTTCCTTCTATTTCTGCAGCAGTTTTTTTCCTCCTTTTTTTGTGCATGAGCCACTGCGCATTCAGTAATGGAATAGATTACATCAGATGGTGTGTTTGCCAGCCTCAGCGCTAAGCTGTGTTCCTTACTGCTGCAGCCGAGGATGTTAACCTCGTTTGTATTAGGATGGAGTTCACACTGCAGATAGGTTTCTTGGGAATCCCTGAATTTTGTCAGTTGCAAGTATGAAAGTCTGAGTAGGAGAAACAAGGATTCAGTCCTGCTGAGGCCCCTCACCATGCCCAGTCCTCTGCGTGCAATTTAACCCGTGGCACCCCAGCCTTATGGAAAAGGAGGCTGATCATGGTTTCCTTACTGCATCACCGTGAGTTGAAATCAGCATGATGTACAAAAAGTATTTATCATGGTTCCTGGTGGAGAGTAATGACCAGATACATAGCTGCCTTTATTAATATATGTGTTAAAATGCTTCTTAAATTCTGTTGCCCAGGATCCTCTCCATGGCCACAGTGACAGTATACAGAAAGCAGGCTGCAAAGCAGACAGACCTGCAAATTTGTGACAATCATATATACTTCTTCGCCTATTATTATAGATTAACTGGGATAGTAGGAGAATCATAATATGTAATAAGTGCTTTTTACAACTTGCTTATTCAGTTCTCTTAAAAACTCTAAGAGATGGGTAAAAGTATTAGATGTACTTACACATGAGGAAACTGAGATATTAACAGTGGTGGTAAGAAACTGATTGAAGCTACAAGGTATTCAGTTGATAAAGCAGGAAGTAGGTAAACTGCCTGTTTACTGTGCTGATTGCTACTCTGTGGTCTGAAGTGCCTGGCATTAGCAGGCATTTAAAAATATGAATTACATTTCTATATATTACAGATAAATGAATGACAAGGCCATAGAGGCAAATGGGTGTTTAGGACAACAATCAACCAGTGCAATCAAATAATGTTAAGAATACCTACTGTGTGCCAAGTGTCTTCCTGCAGGCTTAGCAAGTAAAATTTAGCCCCGAGAATCATGATGTATGGTAAAGAGTTGGTCCAGGTGGTTTGTGCGAATGCTGTGTACACACACCTGAGAGGTCCCTGAACTCACATTAGACCTGCGGACCACTTTCTCCTAAAGCTGGGAGGAAAAGTGACTCTGATGACCAGCTCCTGCTGAATAGCAAACAGGATGTGTGAAGATTAGAAAGGACAACCTTGTTACAGCTAGATTTCCATCTTTATTTTCCACGGGTCTAGAAAAATATATGCATAGTGCAGCGGTCCCTAGGCTGGGAACCTGAGGTGTCAGTCGGGTCTGCTAGGGAACAGATGGCTGGTTCAAATTAGGCAATTCAAGAGAGTTTAATAAAGGACCTATTTATGAAGGTGAGGGGGACCCATGAGATATGTGCAGTTCCCTGGGGCTAGTAATAGCCCAGCACTGTCACCTCCTATTGGCCTGAGGGGACATGGACAGAGAGCATTGTGTAGAGGGTAGCACTTGGCAGGAGCTTCTGATGGATAGATTTGACCAACTCATACTGTCCCAGCAAGGAAGAGATGAACAGGAATGTCCAAACCTTACTGTCCTCCCCCTCCCCCTCTTCTCCCTGGGCTCCCCACTGTCGGAACCCAACAAGAAGCCACAGAGCCAAGGGATACTGTGGATTTAGTGTGTGAAAATCAGCCTTCTAGGGACACAGGGCAGAGTGGTGGAGAAAGATATATAAAGCATTTACTAAGTATTGTGGTTCTACCGTTATCCCAGGTAGGTCTGAATAGGCAAAAGGAAGATTTCAGGAACACTGGAACCACAGAGAGGCAGTTGTCCTCATAAAACTGGAGATTTGCAGGGAAAGCCAGTTTCCTGTTTCTGGGATTCTGAAGAGGTGTGGTTGCAGCAGGACTACACTTGCCCCAGCCAAGCTGGAAACCTGGCCTTGCTTTACCTTCAGTCTTTCTATACTTGGGCTGGGCTCTCTTATCCTACCCAAATGGAATCACTGATTGAGTCTTAAATCTTCCCTATGGCTGTACACTTAAGAGCAGAAAAATGACCTAATAGGGCTTCAACGTGCTTGGAAATAACTTTACAAACTCCTTCATGTTTTTCAGACTGTTCTGGATTATGATGTCTTTCTTGATTTTGTGTATGTATATTTCACATATACAAAAGAAGATACAATTGTCCATTGGTACATGCAGGCTCCAGAAACTGTCTTTTCTGTACCAAGGTACATACATGCTCAGATCCCTTCTATACAATGCAGTATTCCTGCCTATAACCTACACACATTTTTGTATACTTTAAATCACTTGTAATACCTAATATAATGCAAATACAATGGAAATAATTATATTGCTGGGTTTAGAGAATATTGACATGCACAAAAAAATCATCTGTACATTTTCAAAAGATGAAATCTTTTTCAAATGTTTTGAGTATTTGGTTGAAGCCATAGATGCAGGACCCAAGGATATAGAGGCTGAGAGTATATGTGTAAATTGTAGACTCACAATGGCATGTTTTATTCATCTCCGTATGCCCAGAACCTGACATGGAGCTGACATATTGTGAAATACCCATAAAAATTCGTTAAGTCTTTATGTCTCTAGTCCTCAGCAGACTCTAATTTAACTGGCATTTATCTTCCAAGCACTGTATCAGATCATTTTCATATCAATTTTCTAATTTAATATTCTTAACAACTCTGGTTATATTATCCTCATTTTTACAAATGAGGAAACTGAGGCTCAGGGAAAAGAAAGATGTAGAATGCAAATATGAATAGAATTCTGCTCTGGTCTCACGCATTTTCCTTTTCTGCCCAGAAGCTGTCCCTTGATTGGTCACTGTGCAATTACTTCATGCATATTCATGATCTGGCTGCATGAATGAGCCCAATGGAGCCTCTGTGTCTGTGTGTGCTTTGTGATACTCTGGACCTATCACCAACAATGCTGGCCTGCTTGGAGTGTTTGGCTCACTTTTTTTTTTTTTTTAACATCTGAAATATTTTGGTTAACATAGAATAGTTGTATATGTTTATGGGATACAGTATGATATTTCAATACTTGTATACAATGCATATTGATCAAATCAGAGAATTAATATATCCACTTTTTTATCATTTCTTTGTGTTTGGACCCTTTGATTTCTTGTAGCTATTTATTCAATATGTAATTGCTGATTGTGCAGTATAACCACTCCAGTGTGCTGTAGGATACTAGAACTTATTTTTTCTATCTAACTATATTTTGGTACCCAAAGCCACTTGTCCTCTTTTGCAAGTTGCTGCCATTTGTAATCTCAAAAAGTCTACCTCAGACCTGTCATCCACTGTGTGCAGGAAGTCAGGTCACACAAATACACTCCTTGAATTTGACTTTTAAACTGGAGCCAAGGAGCCTGGTTCTTATATATGACTTGCTCCCATTAGCTCAAAACACACATATTTCTGGTAGTTTCCTATGTGGAACAGTGGAAACACAAAAGTATCAAGTGCTTATCTTTCAGTTTTTCTACAGTGGTGCTGCCAAAATTCTAATTCTAAAGTACAGTAGTTTTAGAATACAGTTCTACATCCAGTGGATTTTGAAGAGCCATCAACACATGCTCACTTTTCACAAAAAAGAATAAAAGTTAAATACTGGTCCCTATTATGCAGAGTCCATAAGCCCTGTTGATACAATTCTCTCATGAGATGTCTGAAGACAGAAACTGCCATTTGTTGAATCTTATAAAAATTAGGCCTGAGGCTTCGGGGTGAAAAAGCACTTGTCCATCTTGTCCACAGGTAACACAGTCAGAACATGTCCGAGCCAGGACTGTGCAGAACTACATGTCTAGCTTTTGTCCTTGGATAGATACAACTAGACATTGAGTATTTTCTACCTCTTTTAAGCCATCAGACTCAGTTTCTTCTCATCACCTCCTGCCCCATTCTGCAAAGGATTCCGGGCAGATTCTGATCTGGCCTACAAAACCAAACATCTCTCTGATGAAAGATAAGAAGAGAGGGAGAGAGACAGAGGGGGTAGTTTTCTAGGTTGTTCTGTAAAGTCTAAGGCACTCAGGACACTCTATCTGCTCCTTTCTATGACCCTTGTCACAGGCTGCCTTATTTTGCCTTGCCCTCCTTTCTAGGCAGGTCTGCTTCTGATCCTTCTTGTCTGGTTTCACACTCAAAGTCTCAGTGGTCATCAAACATTTACTGAGTACTAGTTGAGTCTGAAGCATCACACAAGATACATGCACAGCTGTGAATATTTGTGGGGGGGCAGTCCATGTAAATAAAAGTGTAGGAGTAGCCCATTTAATAGATGAGGATGCTGAGGTTGGGAGTGGCAGAGAACTCACCTGACGTTGCAGAACTAGTCCAGGAAGGGCTGAGCTGGAACTTGATCATGGAGCCTGTTTTACTCCACGCTGATGATCTTCCTGAGACATCACATTATTAAGCAGGTGCTCAACAAAAGTTGGCTGGATAAAAAAGAAATCAGTAAGTAGGAGAAGAAAGAAATATTGAAAAATGCCAAAGACAGCCGGGGGGTTAAATATTCAAGTGAAGTGGTGGATATCACCACCAAACAAGGAATTGTTTAGTTCAGTGTTTCCCGTGTCAGTCTTTCTGATTAATTCATTTTGGGGTGTTTTTTTACAGTGCCAGGGATTGAGCACAGGGCCTCATGCATGTTTGCCAGAATAACTAAAAAAAAGAAAAGCAGCTACCTCGGTACTAGCCCTCTCCCCACTTGGGTTAGTACTGGGAATATTCAGAGTAGTGGAGACACCATAGACAGCAGACTGTGGGGGTTTAAAATCCTGCTGGAACTCACTTCCCCTCCCTTAGTCTCAGTTTTTTTTTCTTATAAAATGGAAGTAATTATAGGATCTCTACCTTAAAGTTCTGAAGAAGACTATGTATGATGCCTTGGAAGTGTGCACTGCCATAGCAAGTGTTCAGAAAATGTGAGTTATTACAGCAATGTTATTTTTTGTGCTGAGTGTTTTTTTTTATGGCTACATTTCAGCCTTTTCATTATCCCCTCCCCGCCTGCCCTGTGCCTCTGCTGCTGAACCAGAGGCCCCAGATCTGCAGGGCAACAAGGGGAGTGCCTCATCATCTTGCAGTGATGTCAGGAGGGCTTCTTATCAATAATAGAACAGTTTTTCCAGGAACCCAATCTACAGAGCACAGTACCCTGGCTGCAGCTGTGCTGGGCTGGCTGGCATTCCCGGAAGGCTCCAGCCAGAGGGGGTCATTATCTGGGTGCTGGTCCTGCCTGCTGTGTGCATGGAGGGGGTCTATCTGGCTGTTCAGCAGTAGGGCTGTCTGGCTCTGCCCCCAGTTCCTGCTGCCACAGCCCAATTCCTCACCACCCTGATCTGTTGTGCTTCAGCCAGGAGACTAGGAATCCTTCTGAACACCTCTTCTACATCCACTGCTCACTTCCAACCTGTCAACAAGTCCTAGTGATTTTTGTCTTTAAACTTGTCCCAAATCTACCCTATGTTCATTACCATCAACTTTGTTGAGATGTGCCTGGGCACCTACCATAACCGACAACATTTCTCTGGCTTCCCTTATCCCCCACCCAGACCGTCAGTCCTCCCTAACCATCCCCCTTTCCAGAAGAGAGAGAGAGAGACAGACAGACAGACAGACACACACACACACACACACACACACACACACACACACACTCAACCGTAGCTTTTATTCTGCACTTTGAGTGTTATAATGAAAACTGGACATAGCTGGGTGTACTGGTACACACCTGTAATCCTAGCACTAAGGAGACTGAGGCAGGAGGATCTAGGCCAATCTGGGCAACATGACAAGTTCAAGGTCAGCCTGAACTATTTTTCAAGACCTTGTCCTCAAAATACAGAGTATCATAGTATGAATTACATAGTATATGGCATATAATTGGCCTTACTGGGTTCTTCCTACCCTAATCCACAAGGAAAGTAGGCCAAAACACTTTGAAGTTGCAATTTTTGGTTTGTTAGAGAGACTTTATCATAACACAGGTTAGAAAGATGGTAAAAAGGATGAGCAAAAATGTATGATGTTCTGCACCAATGTCATTGCTGGTGATAAGGAGGATAACATGATCTGAGGCTGTGGGAGCTGGTGACATTTAGGTTTTATGGCCATGAACTCGCAGCTATAAAAACACTTTTATTATTGGCATTTCTGCAAGAGATCTTATTTTTGTTATTGTGATGTTAAAAGTCTCTCACCCAAATCCTGTCTTTCTTTTGATCTTATGGAAACAATTTATTTTATAACCATGACCTAAAAGTCAGGGCTGCTCTGGTTTTGATGTCAGAAAGGGCCATCAGTACTCCACAGATGTGCTTCTGCCTGCTTTTCAGGGTGCTGCATTGTGTTTTGTCTTTGAAAAAATTGTAGGCAAAGACTTAATACAGAGCCTGGTATATAAACACTATAAACATAAGCTGTTGTCCCTACTCTTTTTAAAAATATATTATATGTTTGTATATATTACATATACTTACTGACATATATTCATAGATTCTTTTTTTGGAATGAAATAAACAATACAAAAATTGTCAGAGTCGAGGGTATATTCTAATTGTCTGTGTGAGTAAAGTGATTTGCTTTTAATGCAGGTGAACTTTAACAAAGTCATCCTTCATCTACCCGGTACCATCTGGCTGTCTCTCACTCCTAAAACTAAACCAGTTAAGAGGCCCCCAACTGGAAGAAGGAAACATATATCACATAAGCACCTACTGGACACCTCCAAACACCTATCACATTTAAGTCTCTTGGAAATCTTAGGAAGTATGGCAAATTCTTCGCAATTTACAGATGAAACAATTGAGTCTCAGCACAATTTAATAACTTGCTAGAATATAGCTGGAAAGTAGCCAGGCTGAATTTAAACCCAGGTCTTTCTGATTCTAAAGACAGAAATTCTCTACGGCCTAGAATGGATTCTCAGGTCTTGGTTTTCTTAACATCCTGCATGATATTCGAACTTGCCAAATTCACATTTCTTTAAAAAGTGGCATCTGAGCCTGGGACTTGTCTCCTGTGCCCATTCCTCATGTTTAAAGGCACCCCTGTCCTTGGTCTTTGACTCATCTGTCTTGGCCGGTCAGACTTCTCTCTGGTGATCCAATACTGTCCTACCAGAATCTAGTCAAAGTAAGTTATTAGCTGTCAGGACTGCTTAAATATTTCATGGTGGCCCAGATCACTCTGCTTTGTGGGCAGGCAAGGCAGCTAATGGATCAGCCACAGGCACCAGCTGACCAAAGGCTGGGGACAGATAGTTCAGTGGAGGAGACAGGCAGGCAGTGCAGGAATCATGCTGAACATCTCACTAAGCCTGAGGCAGCATGTTTATAAGGGGTCAAATGTTAAAATTCCAAACATAGGTGCCTCATTGAACTTGGACTTAGTGGAAGCATTACTTAAATGTTTTTTATTGCCTTTGTATCAACTTTCACATGGTATTCTAAGAAATACACACACACACACATACACACACACACACACACACACACACACACACACACACCCTAGAAGGAAACTCTATGAGCATGCCGATTTGCAAATGAGTAAATTGAGGTTTATGGAAAACCATGACAGGCTCTAGGTCACCTTGGAAGTCATGCAGATTATTAGGATTTGATCCTAGCTTTCTCTGTCTTCTAAGAGAAATAACAAGTTATTGAGGAATAAAAAATTTGGAATATGGAGAGAGAGGAAACCTGAGTTTTCCACCATGTCTTCCACCTACTGCCTGTTGCTGGATCATTTCCCCATCTGAGCCTTGGTTTCCATCTTCTGAGTAATTCTTATGATCCATTATGTTGCCATCATGAATTTCCTCCATTCCCACCCCAAAGTAGTCAGGATTTACTAGCAAAGAAGGCTGGGAAATGGACCCAAGGCATGATAAACCCATTCTATTTCTGTGCCCAAGACTTGGCCTAAAGAACATAATCACCACTCTTGAGCAGAAAAATGAGCTGCAAACCAAGAAACTGTATATGTTGGTTGGTTTTTTAACAGTCTCTGAGCAAAGACAGAATGCTATGGTTAAGGGGAAATGCAGGGAGATTAATGCACTAGAAGTTGCTTCTGTGAGCTATGACACTGAGAGCTACTAGGGCAATGGGGACCTTGAGTCCAGAAGAGAGAGATGAAGGGCCTTGAAAGATGGCTAACAGATGGGGAGTGCTTGAGTGTTGAATGTCAGCTTTCCACTTATCATCCATTAGAAATGACTTATCGAGTGTCTGTATGTGCTAGATAATAAGTAATGTCTGGGAGCAGGAGTGAATAAAACAGACATGTCCCTGCCCTCTTAGGATAAGAAGGGAGAGATATTTGATGAGTACCTGACTTCTGCAGGAAACAAGATGGGATGGAGTGAGGGACATTCAACAGGGAGGTGACAGGGAGGGACCTCTGAGCTGGGCCTAAAGGGTGAGGTGGAGCCAGCCAAGGAAGAGTCACATAGAAGGTCAACACGAGGAAAGCCTTGAAGCTGTACATAAGCCGGGGGATCTTCTGCTGACAATGACAGAAAAGCTGTACTCAAGGTGGCTACAATGATAAGGTCACCTTTTTAATCTCAGTGAGCTGAAAGGGCTCCAGCAGAAGGGCAGGGGTGGGAGGACATGGCTCTGCTAACCATATCATCAGGACCTCAGTCTCTCCTGTGTTATTAATCTGCCTACTTTAGCATCCCAAGGCTGCATCCTTTCCTGGTGTCTGTAGTGCCAGGCACATCAAGGCTTAACCATGTCTAGGGGGAAAGAAGTAAATCTCTTACCTCTTCTTTAAAAGAAAAGCAGCCAGTTGTGGAGAAGAAGGAACCCTTCTCCACTATTGGTGGGACTGTAGACTCGTACAACCCCTGTGGAGATCAGTTTGGAGATTCCTCAAAAAGCTAGGATTGGAGGTCCCATTTGACCCAGCCATTGCCCTGCTAGGTATATACACACAAGAATTAAAAGACTCATATCACAGTGACATATGTGCACCCATGTTTATAGTAGCCC
>PVIR01027647.1:0-22683 GCA_004026965.1 Petromus typicus | reverse complement strand
GCATCCTTTCTCCACTGAGTTAGAAATGCAGTGTTTGTCACGTAGTAGACTTTTATATATCCTCTTACCTGTTACAGGAGTTTTTATTCTGTTCTTAATCTATAATTTTTTGCAAGCACACGTAGTTTTACTTAGTGTAACTTTATAATTTCACAAGTTTTTCCTCATGTTCTTCTTTCAAAAGGAATGCATCTACTTTGCCCTGGGTACAGTGGTAAAGGAGGTAGTCTCCACCTGCATACATCTGAATCTGTCCCCACGTCTGCCCAGCGTTGTCATCTGTGTGTGTAGATTCAGACTGGAGGAGCATGGCAGTGCCTTTCCTTGAATTACTTGCTTTTCCCGCAGCCCCTCCCGGAGTCTGTGCCTTATGAGGAAGCTCTGGCCAACCGCCGCATCCTTCTCAGCTCTACAGAAAGCCGGGAGGGCCTTGCACAGCAGGTAGGACCTGGAGAGTCCGGGTAGCTGGTACCACTGAGTTGCCGAGTCCTGTGGAAGAGCGTTCTTAGATGTGCACAGTAATGAGATTCAGAAGACATGTCATTCTCATGTGACTGGCGTGTAAGATCAGATGTTCCAAACTTACTGAGAAGCACCTCAGTGGTTGTACAGTCAGCAAGAGACTGACACTTACTCACTTCGACCACGATGACTGATTCTTTGGACAGTAGATTTAAATATCCACAATAGTAAAGCAACAGAGGACAGAGGAGCTAGAGAATCAGCATTTGGTTTCATTTCTTTCTTTCTTTCTTTTTTTGAGACAGGGTCTCGCTTTGTAGTTCAGGCTGGCTCTGAGCTCAGCCTCAAACTCCTATCACAGCAATCCTCCTGCCTCTGCCTCCTGAGTGCTGGGATTACAGGCGTGAGCCACCACGCCCGGCACTGTGGTATGTGGTACTGATTGCTGCTGGGCGTGAGTCTCCATGCCCAGTATTGTATGTGGTTACCAGGGATCGAACCCGGGTCCCTGCACTTGTAAGACAGGCGCCGGAACCACTGAGCTAACTCCCTGGTCTCTTGGTTTCATTTCTTAAATGAGCAGGAATGGAAAATTTCCGATGATTAGTTGGTGAGTTTGAGTAACAGGTAGAAGGTACAATCTCTCAGAAATTGGTTCTGAGATAATTTAGCTTTTAGCAGAGATTTATTTTTTCAAACTTGCTTTTAGTTTTAGAAATACTTTATGAGAACACAGAGAAACTTGCTGGTTTCCATGAGGAGAACAGCTTTGGCAACTGTCCCTGTATGTCATGATGTTCGGCTTCACCTCAGACCAGATCAGTGGACTCAGCCCTCCATGGACCGAAACCTCTTACTCCATGAAGCAACATAAATAAGCCTTTACTCCTTTTGAGTTGTCATTAGGTGTTTTGTCACTGTGATGAAAAGCTGACTAAGCTGCTCAGTCTTGTCTGCGTCATTCCTAAGATGCGCAACTCTGCATTACTTTTCAAGGTTCAACAGAGTTTGGAAAAAATTTCTAAACTGGAACAGGAAAAAGAACATTGGATGTTGGAAGCACAGTTAGCCAAAATCAAGCTCGAGAAAGAAAACCAGCGAATTGTGGATAAGCTGAAGAGCACCAGCAGCGGGCAGCTGGCTGGGCTGGCCCAGGAAAGCGCTGCCACGGCGACCACCGCTAGCCAGGACGAGGCTGCGGCGAAGGCCTTGTTAGAGCCTGTGCAGAGCACCGGTCTGGTGAGTGTCTTCATGGATGTCTGTGGCTTTCTTCTCTAAATACTCACTGGTAAGGATCCAACCTAGCATTCAGTGTAAACCATTGTCTCAGTCCATTCCAGTTGCTGCAGTTCAATTCCATGAAATAAGTGACTTAAAGAATGGAAATTTCCCCCAGTTTTGGAAGAAGTTGAAGATCTAGATGCCTGTGCTCAGGTGTCTGGTGAGGGTGTTTCCTGGACTCGCGCAAGGGTTGGGGGTGCGTGAGTCCTCTTCTCTATGGGCTCTGACCTCATGAGGTCACCTTCCCTAGGCCCCTAGCCTGCAGTACCATCATCTCAAGGCTTAGGGTCTCAACAGAGGAATTTTGGGGAGCCGTTACCTTCAGATTATAACAGCCATCTAAATTACGTGTTAGTTTATAACAGTAGTGATCCATGTGTCTAGATAAAAAAGCAGGTTAGTAGGCTGTGTCCTTCTTAAAGCAACTGCATGAAAGTTCTGCAGCTCCATGAAAGTCCCTGTGATTTTACATGATATGCAGTGAGCATTTCTGGAAAAGCAATAGTAAGTAAAATGTAGGATGATTCTGTTTGTACATGCAAACATTTGTAGTGTTTTTTGTTTTTTTGGGTTTTTTTTGAGATGGGATCTCAGTATGTAGTTCAAGCTGGCTGTGAATTCACTATGTACCCCAGACTGGCCGTAAACTCATGGTGAGAAATCCTTCTGCCTCAGCCACCCACAGCACTGGCGTCATAGGTGTGCAACACCACACCTGGCCCCTTTGCAGGAATACCTTTTAATTGAGAGAGAAAGAACAATTGCTACTCCTGTTCATTCACTGAGAAGAAAAATTAAAGCTCTTCAATTAAAAAGGACTATAGGGCTGGGGATTTAGTTCAGTGGTTCTGGTGTCTGCTTTGCAACTGCAAGGTCTCAGGTTTGATCCCTGGTAACCACGTACCACAGTGCTGGGCGTGGTGGCTCACACCTGTAAAACCAACACTTGGGAGGCAGAGGCAGGAGGATTGCTATGAGCTGAAGGCTTTCCTAGGCTACAAAGTGAACTCAGGGCCAGCCTGAACTAAAAAGCAAGACCCTATCTCAAAAAAAAAAAATTCTAAAAGACTTATACAGTCGGTGAATGAAACATCTGTTAATACACGCTGTTCACTGCTCAGAATAATGCATTGAGCATATGATTTAGAAAAGATGGAAACTACCTATGTCATGTCATCTCTCATTAACAAAGTCCCTTGGAGAAAAATCTCCAAGTAGCTGTGATTATGCCCACAAACTTCCCTTTTCACCTTGAACTATAATCTGAATTCAGCAGTCTTGACTGATTTGTTTTTTGAGTTGGAGTCTCTCCATGAGTCCAGGCTGGTCTTGAACTCACTATATTGTCTAAGCTGCTGTTGAACTTATTGTGGAGTCCAAGTTGATCTTGAACTGGAAGCTGTCCTCCTGTCTCAGCCTCTTGCATGCTGGAATTACAGGAGCGATCCAGTCCTGCATCCCCTGTGCCCTGTAAACTAATGTGGACTAAGAAAAGAAAATGTTACACGTGTTGAACCTGTTGTGTTTGAGATGCCAGTATTTTATTCTAAAGATTCCTTTTCCTTATGTTCCAGATTGGGACTGTAACCAGGACATCTGACAGTGAGGTAAGGTGCCTTAACATCACCTGTTAGTAAATGCTGGCAGCGCATTTGTCCGCTTTTGTTCCTGACAGTCTGGCAGATGTTTTTCCTCCTCTGTCAGTGGACTTGTGTTGCCTTTCTCTGTGGATCGTTTTAATTGTGACCAGTAAATGAGAGCCTCTCTCTCTCTCTCTCTCTCTTTTTTTTTTTTTTTTTGAGACAGGGTCTCGCTTTGTACTTCAGGCTGAGCTCACTGTGTAGTCCAGGCAAAACTTAAACTCAGCAATCCTCCTGCCTCTGCCTCCCGAATGCTGGGATTACAGGCATGAGCCACCACACCCAGCATTGTGGTGTGTGGTTACCAGGGATTGAACTCAGAACCCTGCACTTGCCAGGTAGACACCGGAGCCTGCTCTGGTGCAGACACTGCAGACACTGGCCCTGGCAGTTTTTGAAAAGTTGTGAGCCTGCGCGGCCCCATCTTGCAAGTGCATGTGAAGCTGAGGGCCTTAGTGAGCAGTGTGCTTGGAGCGAGTGAGCACAGCTCAGGTCTGGCTTCTCACACAGGTTTGCAGTTTTGGATTTTGAAATATTCTGAGATGTAACTTTCCAAGTAATTGTTGACACAGACTGTAGTTATTCAGTATGGCAAACTAATAAATTCAGTTCAAGTAGATTTGGTAAAAGCTTTGATTTCCTCATTTATTTTATAGGTAATCTTGAACTTCTACATGTATTTTTTTCCTGTGGCAGTGGATATTAAACCCAGGGATGCTGCACCACTGAGCTATATTCCAAGCCCTTTTTATTTTTTATTTCGAGGCATAGTCTTGCTAAGTTGCCCAGACTGGCCTCAAGTGTAAAAGCAGTCCTTCTGCCTCAGCTTCCCAGGTAGCTGAGTTCTAGACATGAGCCCCTGCACGCGGTTGTCCATGTGTTTAAGATAAGCTCAGTAGTGTGTCATAGCCAGAGTGACTAGGAGGAGTACAGCTCTGGAACAAAGACCAAAACCTATGTAGAAATAGTTTATTAGCATGTGTAAGGGCATAGAAGTTGTCATAAGATAGTTTAAATGTTCAGAATTCAGCAGTTCCAGTCAGTACCCCTTCCCCTACCCACTTCCAATTAGAAAGGACATAGGAACTGGACAGACAGATTTTTCTTTTTTGGTAGCAAGCGCTTTCCTCATGGCCTTGTGCTTATGAGGCAGGTGCCGGAACTACTGAGTAAATCTCAGATTTGTGGCTGAGGAAGGCCAGGTGGAGGGCCACGGCCCACGTGGGTGTCCTGGTCCTTTCCTCATCTCTGCTGTCCACTGAGAGGTTGTGAAGCCACAGCTTCTTTCTGAGAGGGCGGAGTGCTGAATGAAAGAATTGGAAGTGTCTGCTTCCCTGCCATGGCTGGTGTTTCTTTGAGGGGTAGGCTGAGTGTTACTCCCCACCCAATTTCAAGTGCACATGTGCAAAATGAGGTCTTTTCTTTTGCCTAGAAATGCATCGTCTCCTTGGCAGCGTATGTTCACCTGTGTGCTCTGTTTAGGTTCCAGATGCGGAATCTCGGGAAGACCTGATTAAAAACCACTACATGGCCAGGGTGGTGGAGCTCACGTCGCAGCTGCAGCTGGCTGACAGTAAGTCGGTGCACTTCTACGCCGAGGTGAGTGGGACTCCTCAGCGGGGTCAGGACGTGGGTCCCGTCTGTCCTGCTGCTCACAGGAGAGGAGTCAGTGTCTGTTCTGTGTCTACTCAGTCTCGGTTTGCTTAGCATTCCTACTGATGGGTCAGTGAACCACTCAGTCTGCATTTCAGTGAATGTAAACATAAGACTATCATTTCTAAGTTTCTGCCCAGTGGCTGGGAGACTTAGAGTAACCACAAAACGTGTAGTTTTTTTGTTTTTGTTTCTTTTGAGATAGGGCTTTACTATATAGTCCAGGCTGACCTTGAATGCAAAATGATTCTCCTGGCTCAGCCTACCAAGTGCTGGGACTGCATGTGTATACCACCACACCTGACGCATAATGTGTGTTTTGGGGCATTAGTAATAAAGCTTATGTGCTTTAGAGCTAGAGGCACTGATCTTTTTAAACTCTTGTTTTTCAATGATAAGAACTGAGTTCCAGTAAATCAGATGAAGAATGTAATGTTTTCAGTCTTTAAAAAATACAGATCTTACTTTTGTTTCTTCTTTCTTCCTTCACCAGTCATTTTCTCCTCAGAATTAGAAAACCATTGTGCAGTGTAATCAATACAATAATGCAGTTCACAGAGCAGAAGGGAAAAAATGAAGGAAGAAAATACAGATATCAAAGAAATGAATAGTTCCCTTCACATACTCCGTGCTTGTCCCCAGTGTGTCTCTCTCTCTCTCTCTCTCTCTTTCTTCATCCATCTTCCCCTTTTCCCTTCCTTCAAATAAATCACTTGCTTTTATTTTAACAACAACAACAACAAAGAGATCAAGAAACAAGTTGTAAGATTAATGGATGCTGCTCAGCTTAGAAGATCTTTATGGTCTCCAGTTTGAAACTTTATGGGGTTGCTTATAGGTGGCAGAGAATTATAATGCTTAAAAGCTTTAAAGAACTTGAAAAGATAGCCCCCTTTGTTGTACCTGATGTCTCTGATTTTCTCCCACACAGCAGAAATGGAGAGAGACATTGATCAGAGGTCATTTACTTGGTGTGGGGACAGGAGATGAGTTGCTAGAAATGGAAAGGGGCCTTGCTCCTCTTCCTGCCAAGATAGACGAGGCGCCTCACTCATAGGTTTTGCTGGCATCCCCGTCCCTGTGCTCACTGAATGGAGGGGTGGTGACAGCTGCAGGAGTGCACAGGGGTGGACAGGGCCGTGACAGGCAGTGCATGAGCCTGTCCCTCCCTGACATGAGCCACCTTGTGAGGACCCGCGCCTCGCATGCCCCCTCCCTCTTCGTGAGGGTCTGTGCTAACCAGAGAGCGGAGTTTGGTGAACAGCAAGTGGCTGATGGCTGGCTGAGCTGTCCAGAGTGTTCTTGAGAAGTAAAATGAGTAACTGGAGAAATTCTAAGGTCATTTTTATCTCCGAGACTTAGGGCTCTTTTAGTAATGGTCTTCAGCATAACTGTGATGCAAAAATTTTAGCTTGTCCTAGTTTTTCCTCATCTGTAAACAGGAAGTGATGGCCCCTGTGTGACTTTACTGGAATGGTCATTCTGAGCATCTGACATCGACCCAGCGTTCATATGTGTCTCACCAGATCCTCTGTGTTAGTCTTGGTGCCTTATCAGAAAGTCTGGCGGTCCTTTGAACAGCAGTGTGAAACGGAGCTGTTCCTTTTCCCCTTCCATCTGCTGTATCTCTGGATGGTCTGGGTTTGTTAGAACTCCCAGGGAAAAGAGCTCTGATCTTACAGCCCCCCTCATTTTTCCCGTATGGTTAGAGCACACCCTGTCTACTGTGGGACTACAGATAGCAGTCTCCAAAGAAGGTCTGAAAACATAAGAAAAGTATCTTAGACCTCAATATCAGAAGGCATTGGTTAATTTTGGAATAATAATCACTTCCCTGTTTTCCATCATAAGTATAAATTAATCCTGGATAAATAAATACTTTGTATGTTCTTTTAAACCACTGGTCCTCAGGCCAGAACTAGGAAAAAACTGATGAGCTTCAGTTGCTGAACTTTTTTTTCCTTTACTAAAATAAAGAGGTTAAAGCTCTCTTTCTGTGTACTCCATGTGTGGCAGACATCTGAGGAATGAATGAATGAATGAATGAATGGCCTTTAGCTTAAGGGGTTATTTTCTAGTAACTTTCCCTGAAACGAACTTGGTTGGGACGCTGTCCGAGCAGTGGAATGTTTTCTGATTTTCCAGTGCCGAGCACTCTCTAAAAGACTAGCACTGGCTGAGAAGTCTAAGGAGACGCTGACTGAGGAGATGAAAGTTGCCAGTCAGAACATCAGCAGACTTCAGGTGAGTGCACTTGGGTCACCTGCCAGCCTTTGTGTGTTTCCGTGGAGAGGTCTGGGTAGCAGTCAGCCTTTCCATCGGTGCACGTGCTTTCCCTTAACCACTATTTCTGTCTTAAGGTAACATCCTGAAGACATCAAGTAAAAATGATTGCTGTGTCACTTTATCATTTTTGTAATAAAATTTGCCCTATTCCCCCACAAACCCCCTTACCTCCCTCTGACTTGATCTTAACTTAAAATTCCCTAATAGTTAGCATTTGCTTAAATACTACTTATTTCCCTACAATCCTTCTTCTGGCTGGAGGCTTTTCTGTACACGTTTTGTTGGTCCTGCTCTTTCTGGTTTGCTAAAATTGTCCTAAACTGAAAGGTGGTGCTGCACGCCGCCCTTCCTCCTCGATGCCCTGTTTCCCAGCCTTGCTTTTCTGAGGGTTCTGGTTGGTGTGAACATGATGCCAGGTAAAGGAAGACACTGGAACGCAGTGCCAGCTGCGCCTGCTTCCCGTCCTGTTCCTCTCAGGGTAGAGCGGGGCAGGCTGAGGGGAGCGTGAGAGTCGGAGCAGAGAGGAAGTGGCCCAAGGACTGCGTCCTGGGAGCAGTTTGGGAAGATCATTTTGCCATCTGCTTTTTCTGACCGTTTTGTACCCACCACAGAGGAGGAAGCCCTCAGAGTTCTGCAAAGAAATTAAGCACACATTTTGAAATGAGAGAAACCTTTTCTCCATTTCTTTTAACTTCATTTTCCTGTTAAGCCTATGCTTTAACCTTCATATTAATGATCAATTAGGCCATCTTGATAGGTTGCTTTTCTTAATTTCTTAAATAAATGATAAAAGTTCAGAGTTGGGTGAGTGGGGCTGTATTTTGGTTTTCTCTCTCCCTTTGCTGCTCAGGATGAGCTGACCACCACCAAGAGGAGCTACGAGGACCAGCTGAGCATGATGAGCGACCACCTGTGCAGCATGAATGAGACGCTGTCCAAGCAGAGGGAGGAGATCGACACCCTCAAGATGGCCGGCAAGGTGTGTGAGTGAGTGGGTTGGGAGGGAAGCCGCCCGTCTGCACGGTAAAGTCAGTGCCGGTAGGAACATTGTCTCATTGCCGAGCACTTCTGGAGCTGAAGGTTATGAGATTTCACATGCTTATGGATTATTTCCCTTAATGTCATTTGTCCTCCTCAGAAGTAAATCAGGTTTCTCAGGGTGAGCCATCAGCTGACAAGGTCTGAGCGCTCAGCCTTTAAATATTGTGCTGGCTGCTTTGGGCCTTTTGGCATTTCTGCTACCATTGTGTGAGAGGTTAGGGTCCTCACAAGGGCTTGGAGGTTGCTCTTTGTTTATGAGAGTCTAAATGGAGCCACTGACGAGTGGCTTCAGGAAATGTATTCTCATAAATATCCTCAGAACCTGGGGAAGTCTTGCCCTTTTAATTCCTAAGGTTTTTGACCCCATCTCTCATAAGGCCTCTGCCTGGTGAGGCCACAGTCTGTAGACACAGGGCAGTGTGTTTGGGTGCATGCATAGCCACAGATTATGCCTCTGTGCATTATAGCATTTATCTTTTGTGTGAAGGTGAGCTGGGGGGTGGTTCTGGGGCTCGGGGCTGTGGCATCCCAGAGGTTTCGCACTTTTTGGTAACTCAGCCAGTACTTTATCACCAGCAGCTGGAACTGCCTGTCTCGGCTGCGCTCTGAGATCCGCAGCTGCACTTAGTGACTCAGCGGGCCTTTATTGCACACGTGCTCTGTGTGCTGGAGAGGAAGCAGAGATGACAAACCAGAGTTTTGTGTCAGCATCTGCTGGTGGTACAGGGCAGGATTTGGCAAAGTTGGGGTCTGGAGAATATACCCTGTTAGTGCATTGGAGCCTGTATTATTTTTTTTTCCCCATAGTTTGTTTTTCACTGACCTCTCCTTCTTTGGAGGTGCCTCTGATGCTTCTCTGGACCATCTCTGTGATGACTACAGCCAGCCAGTGTGGTTCAGATTTTGGTCCTCCAGTTACTTGTGCTTGGGACACTTGAGCTGGAGCAGGAGGAAGGGCTGGTCCTCCTACAGCGTGCCTCCCTTTACTCTTCGGTCCTTTGATCCCCCACTAGGACAGTGTCTAACTCACAGCTGGGTCTTACTCACAGCAGAAAGCAGTTATTCTGGCCTCAAGTGTTTATAAAACACTTTATCACTGTGTGTTTGCAGTACACGATGATCACATCCGTGGAGGCGAGTTGGTGCACAGACGCATTGTTTTTCATCCCTTTCTCCTCCCCTTCCTCACGAGGTTCCATTTAGATCTCTCATGGCTTATTTTAGCTGTGAGTGAGAAGGCCAGTGTTAGCGTCTACCACTTGAAAAGTCACAGTGACTGGAGGGACTCTTCAATCTCTGGAGCCGCCTAACAGTGGGTTTGGTTCCGCACTGAGAAGTGTAAATAGTGAGCTCAGCAGAGGTCATTGTCCCAGAGGTAACTGGGTTACAGTTACTTCAGTTAGGGAATTTTGAAGTTTTCTCGGGGATTTTAAATCTGTTTTTAAAACTCTTGAGTAAGATATCTCTCTTCAGTTTGGAACTTATATTATTAATCTTTCTTTGGTCATTTTGAGGTCCCCTTATTTATTGATAGTAATTTACGTTGCTGTATTTTGTAAACAAGGAGAGGAAAGGGGAATTGAAGGGAGGGAAGGAATGGGAAAAAAACAACAGGATACATATCATGTACAGGTACAACTTTCTTAGGAGGAATATTGTATGGTGGACCTCTAAACATGTACCAATACATGTTTTGCTTCAAAACAAAAACAAGAGCATCACTTACATTAAAAAAAAATGTATATTGCTATAGCATCTTCTAGCAGCTGCGTTGACATTGTCTCCACTGGATACCAAGTAAACATACTCAGCCATCTGTCTGCTATTATCTTGCTCTTAGTGTTTGTATTCTGCAGGCATTTTCCACTTGTGAAAAAGTGTATACATACCTAATGGTTTAGGAATTCACTTAGAACATATTCCTGAAAAGGAAACTTACCAGAAAAAAGAAGTCACACTGAACTGGAAAGTTCACATTTTCATATGTGAGGGAATTGAGAATCCGTTAAACATCTCCCTGTCACTTGTCCTGAGCCCTGGTCTAGGCTTACTCCCGACAGATAATCAGTGCTATTTGGGTGTTAGTTGGTACATATTCTAAGTTACTGTTAAAAATTTTAGTAGGTGTTTAACAACACAACAAAATATTTTAGGCTATTATTTTTATTAAGATTCACAAAATCTTGTTTACTGTGTCTTTGGAACAAGATGAATGTTCATAAAATCTCAGGTATTGCTTTGCTTTCTTTATTGCCTGACTTCAGCCCTCTGGGATGAGGACCTGCTGAAGCTGCAAGCCAGGCAAGCTAGAGATTCTGGATAGAAGTTAGCAGTGTGAATTGAGTTATGAGTTAACCAAGTTACCAAGTTACCATCTGTCTCCCCTCGGGAGGCCAGAGAATTCCAGTGTGAGATGCAGCCGCTAAACAACTTAGTTTATAAACTATGTGAACTATTCTCTGGAAGTTTTTGTTCTCATTGTTGATATTTTTCTTTGCACAGGGAAATTCTAAAAAGAACAAGAGTCGATAGTTTACAGATAACTGCTTGGAGACTGTTCCTTCCAGAGCTGCTGCCAGAGCTGCAGGGTCCCTGGAGCCTAGCGCACAGCCTTCGGGAAGCTGAGGTGTCCTCGGACTGGAACCCCGCGGTGTTGTACGTGGCCCCACGGCATTTAAATACGTTTGTAACCAGTAAGGCAGAACCAGGATTTGATGTTGACTGTAAAGTGGAGAACAATACATGTACCATGGATATTGTAGGTTTCCTTACGCTGTTTTTACTGTGCACTTTTTAAAATTAGGTTTTAATTTCAGTATGTAAGAATGACAGATATTTTGTATATTTTCAAACTCAAATATATGGTAATCGATTTGTTATCTATGGAATAGATATATGTTTCTGGATAAAATGCTTAACGTGTCAAACTGTCATTACTTCTTACTATAATTGAAAGCAGCCTCCAGATTGTTTTTTAAATATCTGTTCATATTCCCTCT
Organism: Petromus typicus; assembly: GCA_004026965.1. NCBI lineage: Eukaryota > Metazoa > Chordata > Mammalia > Rodentia > Petromuridae > Petromus > Petromus typicus. The sequence goes on along the minus strand of PVIR01027647.1, from coordinate 11,321 downwards.
CTCTCTCTCTCTCTCTCTCTCTCTCTCTGGCTTTCTGAGAGGGAACATGCCTTGCAGACTTCAGATCCCGTGGGTTTATTATCCTTGTCTTCAGCTTTCCAGTACCCTCTCTGTGTTAGAATAACTGCAGGAGATTCATGTCAATAAATTCATACTAATACCAAACTTTCAATCTCTGTGAAAATTTAATGAAGGAAACTGAGACTTACTAAAACAGGCTCTGCAGAATTTATCAAATCTTAACAGACTTGAAGTAATCCTTCTGACTCTCCAAATTAGAAAGACTTACAGTTAATCCCCCGCAAGGCTCCTGAGTTAGGCCTCGCGCTACTTATCACCACATTTCATGCCGGGATTCTGAACCCTGCAGGACCTTGATTTCTCCCATAAACACTGTGTTTGAGTGGACAGCTCAGGGCAGCTCTCCTAACACCCCACTCCCAATGCCCCCAAGAGATGGCTCCTCTCTGTGTTGCTTGCACGGCCAGTTGGCTGAGGGCTTCCAGCCTCCCTCCATTCCCCGATGCCCTGTGCGGGCAGTTGCCAGTCACTGTTCATCCCAGCCACTTTATTCCAGTTCCCCTGGAACCATGTTACTTTGAGGGTAACACGCGGGCTTCCATTGAGTCCTGAGCTGCTTTCCACGGAGAACGGTTCTAAAGTTAAGCCTGTTCCCACAACAGTGAGAGTGTGGGGCCCTGGCTCAAGGGGCCTTCGAATTAGTTCAGTGTCATTCTTTCCAGCCTTTTAAGTCCCTTCTCTTCCCTGAGCCTTGCCAGGTCCTGTTCTCTGTTCACAGAACCCATGACAGAAACAGCACAGAACCAGGCGTAGGTGAACTTAGGGACCCAGCCCCATGGGGCAACATTGTCGCATGGCAAGCCTTAGCTATTTCTAGTCCATTTCTACCCAGCTTTCAGTAATGGCTGCACAAGCAAACCACAGCCCATTGGCAGCAAGGGCTTCTCTGTTAGGCCTGTGGACGCAATGCTCTGCGAGCTCCCTCCTCAACCTGCGAAGCCAGCCTGGATCCAGGGCCCTCACTGTTCCCTCCCCAGGCCTGGGCTGCACATTTCCATCTTTACCTTTCAGTCTGTCAACTTCTCTCCGCAAGCTTCCAAATTGAGCTTACCACGTCTTTTGAAGACTAAACTCCCTGAGTTTGAATCCTTACACTTACAAATGAGTTCCCTAGCATTTCTGTGCCTCAGTTTCCTCATCTATAAGGTGGGGATATTAATACCTACCTCCTAGGATTTTTATGAAGATTAAATGAATATTGTGAATTTCCCAGAAAAATCCCAATATAAAGGTTTATTTATAGTAATAAACATTATTGGTAATAGTAATGATTTTGCTATTTTTTTCCTCCTGCACTTTATGTTGATTGACTTTCCTCTTCACCATTACTCATTCACTCTTTGCCCTGGGGTTGTTGGGCTCTTTTGTCTGTCCCCTGTGGTAATGAAGTCATTCTAGTGAGTGCTGCCAGCCTCAACCTTTGGCTTCTTTTCAGTTCTGCCCTTGCCTGAGTTTTCTAGAATGTATCACAGAGGAAAAACCATTCATGGCAGGCCAAGCCAAAGCCAGCAAAGCAGCAAGCAGCAGAAACAGGAGTGGAGCTGGCCTTCCCTGTAAGCCTTTCACCCCCACTGGGGAGAGGGGGGCTTCCCATCTTCCACAGCCAGAGCTGTACTAATTCCAGTCCTGGGCTAATTTAGTCCACACCTATAATCCCAGTAACACCTAGATCGAGCCAGCTCTGAAAAGCCCCATCTCTGAGCCCAGGACACTTTGATGGGACATCTAACTAGACACCATGACACCTACTTTTCTCTTCTCGGTTCTTGTCTTCTCTTGGCTTTTCTAATACTTCTTTTGCTTACATATTCTTGTTCTTCCTTTCTGAAGAGAAGCATTGTTGTATGTGGTTACCGGGGATTGAACTCAGGAATTTGCCCTTGCCAGGCAGATGCCAGAACCACTAAGCTAAATACCCAGCCCACCACAAGATCTGCTCTTAACTTATATTCTTCTGTTTAAAGAATATTATCGAGCTGAGTGTGGTGGCTCATGCCTGTAATCCTAGCACTTGGGAGGCAGAGGTAGGAGGATTGCTGTGAGTTTGAGGCTTGCCTCGCCTATATAGTGGACTCAGAACTAGCCTGAACTACAGAAGCGAGACTCTGTCTCTAAAAGAAAAAAGATTATCAAGTGCCTATTAAGAAACTAGACACTATGCCAAGGGCTGCTGTACAAAAAGTCTGCAAAAATACTTCATACACTGTGCTATCTTCATGGGTGTGTGGGAGAGCAAATCAAATATATTGTAATATGTCATAAGATTATAAGGGTGAGCAGAAAATAGTAAAGCTGAGGGGTGGGGAGGTATGTGAAGACTTGATGGAACATTGAGTTTCTAGATACAGAGATGAGGAAAGGCAAGTACTATGAATAAGTCCTGAGGAAGTCAAAGCCAGACGTGTGGCCTCCTGGGAAAGTTCAGTGTCTACCTTTAACATGATTTCTTTCTGACTTGTGGTTTTTATTTACACATTCTGTTACACAAACCTTGCCAACCACCATACTTTAAATTTGTTCTCTATTCTGTGCTGCTGCCCCTTCCTTCTGGTCTTTCTGTACAGACCTTGTTGTGGTCACTCTTATTACAGGAGTATTCCAACAGGCATAACAGTGGAGCAATTAGTACCAGGCCTGTGTCCCAACCACTCCTCATCAGCATTCTGCCTGTCTTGTTTTATCTTTTTTCTACAGTCCTTTTTATTTTTTCCTGCCATATATTAAGGCATTTCCCCAATACTGGATTATTTCATCTGTGAATACTTTAGCTTTGCATGCCTTTCCAAGGGGGTGAGAGTACTGAGTCCTAACCCTGCTTTCCCAAGTCATCTTTCATCAGGCTCGAGTATGAGTATGCATGTGTGTGTGTGTGTAGGGGCTGTCCTGGATGGCCTACGGCCCAGGACTGAGGCCAGAACTGAAGCCGGGCGGGGAGCACTAAGTACATAAGCACATGCTGCGAATTGTTAGGCCCTGAACTGTCTTGGGTGAGTAAGCAATAATACATGGAGGCTGTTTTTTTTTTTCCCCCACCCAAATATCTGTATTTGTTATAAAAGTTAGAGACTTAGCTTGAGTCAAGCTATTCTAAAATATTAGTAAGAAAAACCAAAATAAGGCAAAACATCAATTCCTTGCTCCTTCGTGGTCACCAGAGAAAACCACTTTCACGTACTGGTTTGGTGTCTATTTCCAACTAGCACAACTCATGTGCTTTTACTCTGTGCTGCAGTGAACTGTGCGGCTGAAAGATTTTCCTGTTTTATCTGCCTTCCTGTCCCCACCACTCACATAGATAAACACCTCCTCTCTGAACTAATTACAGGATGTGTTGGCTAGGTGGGTGTTTAGTATGTACTTCATTATGATGTTCAGGTGCTAGCAGTAACTGATCTGTGTGCTGTATGATTACTTTTCCTTCCCTGTAGAACTCTTCCTGGAGTTAAGAATTATCTTTTACCAAAACTATTTACTCTTTTTTATGGTACTCATCATTAATTTATTTCTAAATTATCTTCCAGGCCTGTATAACTGTTCTCTATATATGGCAAATCAAGTGGGTGCTCAGCCTACTTCAAAAGTCTTAAGCCAAGGATAGTAGCACATTATAATTATAATTATAAATCCAGCTACTAAGTAGGGTGCCACAGGAGGATTCTTAGAACCTAGGAGTTTGAGGCCAGCCTGGGCAGCATAGCGAGATCATGATGCCCCCTAAAAAAACGACTGACTTGGTCTAGACTGTCTTGGTTGATCTCTGGGATCGCCCTTCATCGACATCCCATCTCTCATAGCTCTCTCCAGTCTCTGCTTTTTCCCCTTCTTACCTCTGTAAGTTAACTCACTTATCTAGACTTCTTAGGGCATAGAGAATAAAATGAGAAAAATATTCTCATTTTAGTAAGAAAAACCAAAATAAGGCAAAACATCAATTCCTTGCTCCTTCGTGGTCACCAGAGAAAACCACTTTCACGTACTGCTTTGGTGTTTACTATGTTCCCTAACATAGCTGACTAAAGTCTACATAGAGTGAAAGCCAGAAGCAAAGAAAGTGCTGGTAATTAATTAATCATGCATTACTTTCTGAAGAGGGGATTTTCAGAAATTACTAAATGACATTTCTCTTTCTTGATTATGTAATATTTGCTCATTGTTGAAAATTTGGAAAATGAGGAAAAGTATCAAAAGTACACACGGCAGCCAGATGTGGTGGTGCATATCTGTAATAACAGCTCTCTGAGAAGCTAAGGCAAGAGGACTGCATGTTTGAGTCCAGCCTGAGCATCTCAGTGAGACCTAGTCTCAAGGAAAAATTATATATATATATAATATATAATACATAAATATATAATTATAATTATATATAAAAATTTTTTATATGTAATATAAATAATATATGGTACATGTCTCTTTGAGATTTGCCTATTTTAACATATTTATTTCAGCTCTTACTTCATGCATATATAGAATATATTTTGAGTAAAATATATAGAATATATTTTGAGTAAAATATATAGAATATATTTTGAGTAAAAATTGGGAGTAGGTGATACATAATTTACTTGGAAAGAATGGGCCAGTGGATTACTGGCTGTTCAGCTCCAGGGGGCACTACACACACGCGCACACACACACACACACACACTCACTCTCTCTCTCTCTCTCTCTCTCTCTCTCTCTCTCTCACTCTGTGGTCTACAGCAGACCCATTGATGGGTCAGGACCTTCAGCACAGTGCGGCACACAGATGACTACTCACTTCTGCAAGGCTGAAGAAACTAGGTTCTTCTCAAGGCTGAAGAAACTAGGTTCTCCATTGCTTTTGCTAAGATGGTATAAAACCAACTCAGATAACTAGCACAATATTTTATTAGCATGTCTGTGATAAGTGATTAATGCATTCATTTTGGGTGCTTGGTACATGAACATGATACATTTTAATTCTTTTTCTGTCCCATTCTCTTCCTCTTTTTCCCTTCCCTTGGTCCCATTTCCATTTGGAAAAAGATGATAATTCTCCTCATTTCCTTTTATCTACTATTTACTAGCATGAATTTTTGAATTCATGACAAAAACACCATGCTAAATGGCCTTCTATGAGGAGTAACTATGTTTTTTTCCATTTTATTTTAACTGTTGGTGGAGATAGCCAATGGGTAACATTTTTTTGAATACAAAAAAGCCCTCACTATTGTTTTTAAAATGAATATTTCAAATTCACTATACATTTAAAAAGTGAACCCCAAAAGTAACCTACACCACTGCACACAAAAGTGTGAAAACAAAGCCACCAAATGAATTGGAAGAAAAGGCTCCTTCTAAATGACTGAGTTACGTCCTTCATGAAAGAAGTCCTCAGAACAGTGTGTATTTTAGAGTTTTGTTTTAATTAACCCTGGGAATTGTTCTTAATTCTTTAGGGCTTGAAAGTCTTCCACAACATATGAAGAGAGCCAGGTAGCCAACGATGGCTTCTAAGCCATCCCTAAGAACCTCCCAGGCGGTGAGGAAGAGATGGTTCTGTATATGAAAAGGAAGTTTCTGTCCCTGGCTGAGAGCCAGGGCTCCAGATACCACGGTGACACAGGGGCAGCCTGTCAGTAAGTGCTTGCTCTTTGCCTTAAATTTTTAAGCAGTTTAGTAATTAACTCCAAATTAGGAAACTAACTGGCAGTTGAAGCATAAAAGCAGGAAATCTATTATAGCTTGTCAAAATTTTTAAAGGAAAAAATTAGAGAGCATTAGAATAACTTCACAGGGAGTGGAGGAGAAGAACCGAGTTTAGGTAAGAGCATGCTGTCCCCTCTGCAGGAATGGAAGGGCCTCCACACCTTCCACTGCCCCTCAGACCCTTTACTGGGGCCTTTAATTATCCCGGAACTCAACTCCACTGTCCTCTTAAACACGAGAAGTTGTAGAATAAACCTAGTGGTGACATCTTCCAGGCTCTAGGACAGAAACAGCACAGTTCAGTTAATAAAATGTTGTTCACCTACATCCTGCTCAAATACCCAAGAATACTCTTCCATTCTCAGCTTCCTTGAGTTTCTTTTCGTTTTGAGACAAGGTTGCACTATGTGGCCCAGGCTGGCTTTGAACTTGCTGTGATCCTCCTATCTCAGCCTCAAGACAGCGGGGATTACAGACCTGTGCTGCCCCACCTGGTTTTTCCTGAGTTTCTTGACATCTTTTTAGTTGTGCTAAGTTGTCAACAAATTTCATATAGTTGTTTTCCTGTATGTCATCTCCGTGAACAGCAGGAGCCATGCCTTCTACTTACTCCCCCGTGGGGCCTAGCAGAATGTCTCATACAGTAGGTACTGCACACATGCTAATTGGATACATCTTAGGGATGCAGCAAAGGACCAACTATAATTAGACTCAGTGTAGCTCAGGCCACACCCAAGGTGTCCTATCTTCAGGCTAAAAGTCAGGCAATCTTGGACCATTGTGACATGACTAAGCAATCATCCCCTTAAACCTCATCATGCCACTGACTGGCATGCTCAATGAAGAGACGCTTTTCATTCATCCCCAGAAATTGTTATCTAAAGTATATTTCTGTTTCCTCGTAGCTCAGGCCATTTAGCATGTTGTTCATCAGGCACCAAGTCACAGTGCATTTGTACACCTCAAATGGTAATTTTTTCCATTTCATTTTAACTGTTATTGGAGATAGCCAACGGGTAACATTTTTTTGAATATAAAAAAGTCCTCACTAATGTTTTTAGAGGGGAAGGTTTTTAATCAGTCACTCTGGACTAAATCTCAGTCAGAGTCGTATTAATTGACCTGGGCAGCTGGTGCTAACTTGAATTTTAAGGAATTCCAAGTCAAGCTATCAGAACCTATTTGCAGACACTTTGGGAATCTCTTAAATGTTTCCACAAAAACGCTGTCAGGAAAGGGAAACTTGTTCATGAAAAGGAGAATAAAATAGTCTGGAGCCAGGGAAAGAACAGGACTTGGAGCAGAATGAGGTCAAGCTGAATGGAGAAGAATCCTTTGGAAACCTTTGTTGGAGTTACAAGGAAGAAGTCCCCATCACTGTGGCAAGCTGACACTCAGAAAGGAAGGCCAATCTTTCCAAAAGACAGATTTGGCTCAGTGGTTCCAGCACCTGTCTTGCAAGCACAAGGGCCTGGGTTTGATCCCTGGTAGCCACATACCATACTGGGCGGGGAGACTCGTGCCCAGCAGCAACCAGTACCACATACCACAGTGCCAGGCGTGGTGGCTCACGCTTGTGATCCCAGCACTCCGGAGGCAGAGGCAGGAGGATTGCTGTGATGTGAGTTTGAGGCTCAGGGCCAGCCTGAACCACAAAGCGAGACCCTGTCTCAAAAAAAAAAAAAAAAAAAGGCAATGGTTTCCAACCTTCATCTTGAAACCTGGCTTTGCAGAAATACCAGTTTCCAGAAGAAACTGCTTTCCCCAGGTGGGTTACTCAGGAATTAAGGCCATACTGCTTATTTTGAGGACGATTACCAGTGTGCACTTAGAGATGTGTTTAAGTACAAGGATAATGACTGTTTTCCAGCCTGATGCTGTTTTCTTCAGGACTTGTGTCTCCCCTTAGCTGTGGCATTTTTCGGAGCTGGGTTGGCCTCCTTGGAATTACAGTATGAAAGGTGGGCTGGACGCGAGGTGTTCAAGTGCGCGTTTGTGTTTGTGGTTAAGGCACAGCGATAATACGAAGTTGCTCCTGTTTCTTCCTCCCTTCACCTCCCTCCCTCTGCTCTTCTTGCCCTCCAGCTCTTCTGCTCACTACCAGAAAGCTGAATCTACGACCTAAGGGGTCAGAACCTGCCTGGTTTTACACAGGCGTTTCTGAACAGTTACGAGTTGACTTCGCAATTTTTAAGCTCTATTTGTCCCTCCTCAACTCTCCACCAGACTGGGAGGGTGGCTGGAGAGGACGGGGCAGTGAGGAGGACCGGGTGCCCAGAATGTCTTCAGCAGAAACCGGACTAGAAGCCTTATCTGAAGATAAAGCGTGTCCTAAATAAGCCCCAGCTGTGCGACTCCTGCCTCCCTCCCTCGGGATGCTCCCCCCTCAGGGCGCCAGGTGCAGGTTCTCAGCGCTGGGGTGGGGGGTGAACAGGGTACTCGCATCTCTCTCCCACTTCACCAGACACTCCAAGGTCAGAAACAGGACCACGCTCGAGAGACTCGCTCGAAAGACTCGTCCAGCCGGCCGTGCCCTCCGCCGGGCGCCTCGCCGCTCCGCACACTGGAAACCACTTTTGTGGTTTCTGCGTTCCGGGCGGCGCCGACTTCTCGCAGCCATCTGTGCGCCAGGCTCTGGGTGCGAGATCCGCGGGACGCTGCTAGGGGCACAGTAGCTCTCCGCTTAAGACCCTCTGTGCGTTTCCTCTTTTCCCGCTTCCTTCCTGGTCCCGCTTCCCGTCCAAACACTCCCCACCTCCCCTGAAACTTCCAGTTAGGACCGGCATGACCTCTGGGGTTCTGGATTCTTGCGTGTGTACGTGTGTGAGTACGTGTGTGCCTGCCTTCCGTGTGGCTTGCTCCTGGGGAGGCTCCTACCTCCCCCAGTGTCACCGCCGACCTCTCAGGGGAGTACTCCCCTTCCTCCACTGCACACTCGAGGCACATAGGGCGGGGTCAATATTCACCTCTTGCGCCCCACTCTGGACCGAGTCCCCTCTCAACTGTCCCGGGTGTTGGTTTTGCTGGGGGGAGGATGAAGTTATGGTTTTGCCTTTTATCCTACGCTGCGGACAGGGAAAAGAGGTGACCTCAGAGGAGACTTTGCAGAAGAAGCTCACTGGGCTTCCTCGGGGGCTGGACACTGTGGCGCTGGGGGCTTCTACCCTGGAAGCGCTTCGGGACGCCGGGCTGAGGACAGCGTGGGGGCGGGGCGGGGCGGGGCGGGGCCGGGCCTGCGGGGCGGGGCGCGAAGATCCCGCGCGGTGGCCGCCCCTCCCCTCGCCTCCTCTCCCTTCTCCTCCCCTCTTCTCCCTTCTCCTCCCCTCCTCTCCCTTCTCCTCTCCTCCCCTCTCCTCTTCCGCCGGTGTGGACGCCGTCGGAGCCCCAGGCGCGCTGCCCGTGAGTGCCTAACCCGAGGGACGAGATGGGGCGCTCGGGGGCCCCCTGCGCAGGCCAGGGTCACCCCGGATCCCCGAGAAAGCCGGCGGGCGGGGGCGCGCACCTCGGGACTCGGGCACACCGGGGACCTCCGGGCCGCGAGGGCCGGGCTCCCCCGCCTCCCGCTGCCGCGCCGGGTCCGACCCCGGGGGAGGCTCCGCGCGCCGGGGGAGAAGCCGGGCGCCCGCACACCTCTCCGGCCGGGTCCCTGCGCCCCGCCGCGGTGCCGGCGCGGACCCCTCTCCTGGTCTCCAGGCCGCTCCCTGGTGCCCTCCAGGGCGCCGAGCCAGGCCGCGGCACCTTCGCCTAACACGCCTGCTGCGTGACCTTCCCGGACTTGGCGTCTGAACTTGAGGGCGCCGGGGGGAGTGAAAACATTCCTGGGGATTTTACTATTTCGGTTGGTTTGATCTCCTACCTCAGCTTCTCCAACTGTACTTTCTGTCAATAACAGTGATGCATCTTGTCAGTAGCCTAATTATGAAAGCAGCTGGGTTGGGGCCAGGTAAAAAGAAGGGAAAGAGAATACTTGACAAAGAAATACTATGCAGAGCCCGGGCTTTGGAAAGTGAAGACTTCTGCCCACACTCGTCCACACTCGTGCGAGTGGGACAGAGAAGTTGAGTACCATTTGCTTTTCGACGACCCAAACAAGATGTTGCCGCAGCCGCCGCCAGGCCGAAGGATTGATCCACCTCCCTCTCGTCCTTGGCCTTCCCAGCCTGGCCAGCCCTCCACCTCCGTGCCAGATCTGCTCCTACTTTCTCATAAATGGGAGTTGTACAAACAAGGCGGTGGAAGAGGCAAAAATGAGCAGGACCACAAAGAAGCAGCGGCCTCACTGGTTTTAACCCTGAGGCAGTTGCTTCAACTAAGCTCTGATTGGCTGGAAGTCGTGTTTGGTTCATTTGTGTGGTTTTTATGTCGGTTCTCATTATGGTGAATCAGTGTTTCCATGAGGGGCTGTGTTCTGTGGGTGCTTGGAGGGAGCCTGCTAATTCTCGAGTGGGTCTGCCCAGATCAAGTCTGGAATCTAGACGTGGATTGATTCTATCTCCCCCCACCCCACCGTGTGTGTGTGTGTGTGTGTGTGTGTGTGTGTGTGTGTGTATGGTTGAAGTTAATTTTGCCAACTTATGTCAGCTGAAAATTAAAGTAGGGCTGAACAGCCTAAGGCGAGTTTACTTCCACATAACCTGGAAGAAAAATCTTTCCTGAGCCTGAGCTGTGTGAGCCGGCTCCAGGGACGCTGCACGTTTACTGTAAGTAAGGAGAACACACTTCTGTCTTGGTATATATACAGTCAGTCTTGTGATTGTATCAAGTGCAGTAGATCAGGGTCTGAACCCCTTGTATGGGGGTGCAATTCCAATAGCATGAATTTGTTGGAAATAAAAGAGCTTATCCTAAAAAGAATATAATTCACTTCATGGCTTCCCAGTTAGTTTGAATCAGTAGGATTGGCTGAGACCTCAAACATCATTAATAAAGGAGTGTTGTGACTTACATTAAAAAGAAAGTCCTTAAGTTTTGAACTTATTTGTTCTTGTTGCCTAGAAAAACAGTGTGCTCAGATAAGAATCTGTTGTTTCTTCCTCTTCCTGAGAATCTTTAGTTGTGTATTTAATATGCTAGAAGTCAGCTTCCATGTGGAGAAAAACTGCCTTTCTGCCCTGGGCAGAGTTTGCAGCCCTTCGTGGAATCTGTGAGACCTTGTGACTCTCCACCCGTCCTCACACAGGTCTTCTCAGGGCCTGGGGTCGGTTTCTGGGGTGCTGGGGTGTCGTGAAGACCAGAGGGTCTCTGATGTAGGTAACAGTGTCTGGGAGGTGAGGTGGAAGTTGCACCCTCCCAAGAGCCTTAGAGAGCTGTTGGCTGCCCTCAGGCTGGATCAGTGTGTTGGGGACACAGGAAGTGTGGGGCCTGCAGAGAAGAGCCAGAGATCATTAAGTAAAGTACCCCAAAAGGATATCATGGGACCTCATCTGCTTGACTTATAGATGCTGTAAATCCTTGTTATCTGGTGGTCCCTTTTCTTGCTTAGCCAAAGCCCAGAGGCAACTTAGTGTCCTGCTTCTAGCATAACCATAGGAGATTTTTGGCCCTTATTTTTTTTTTAATCTTTTTTTTTT